>JADDOH010002920.1:0-74680 GCA_016648135.1 Agrypnia vestita
GCGCCAAAATACGCTGACTTTAATATTCCTTTCCTCTGTTATTTATCTACAGATTTCAACGGTTTTTTTCACCAATTTATTAGTTTTGGTCTATATTTTAGTTAAATGTTACAACATTATATTATCAGGACTACGAAACTTCTCCTTGATTTATCGACTTATCCCGTCTGGACACCATCCAGTCGGTATTAGTTTTACAGCTGGAAATGCTGGACGGCCTGTGTTAGCAGGATATCGTAAAACAGTTCCATTACAGTAGAATATGCCCCTATAAACACCTTTCTGGAAACAACTGAGTCTGTAAATCAATCTAAAGTACCGCGGGCGTGTGCCACGTCGAGCACCTGCCGGAATGACCAGCTCGAGCAGATGTAAACTTAAGACATGGGGGTAGGGGAGAGAAACCTGATATCATAGCATATGGGATACTGATATCTTAGACGCAATGTGTGATATCCAAATTACTAAAAATTTATAAATTTTCATTATAAATTCAATGGCTTTTGGGCTATACACTGACTTGCTTACGTTGATACAATATCTTGAAATCCGATCGAAGTATAGATGCTCATATGCAGTGGACCCTTAATAATTCGCCATTAATCCGTTCCCGAGGGAAAGATGAATATCAGAAAGAACGAATAAGAGGCGAATTTTTCCCATATGAAATAACTAAAAATAGTTACTTACTTATCATCACGCCGTTTCCCCGTGGGGGCAGGCAGAGAGGATAGAACGCCATACTCTTGTACTGACATACAACTCTCACCTCATCCACATTCATACATATTCGCATACAAGCTCGATGGTTGTTGAGGCTTCTAACGGGACCATCTTCCAGTATCTGGTTAATCTGGCCATGCCACGTCTTCCGCGGTCGCCCTCTCTTTATGGCGCCGTCAACTCTCGCATTACATTTGCCCTGTTTTAATTCTATGAATTATGTAAGATCAGCTTTATATTCATTCATAATGTATTCATTCTTTACTCTATCATAAATGGATTTGCCACACATACGTTTAACAAAAAAAAAATCACTCGGAAATCATCAGAAATACATTAACATTACGTATTAATCACTACGTATTGATTGATGCTTTATCATTACGACAGAGATTTAGTCATCTTGATGTCGTAAATATACTCCAGGCCTACATAAATAATATTTCAACAACAATTTCAAGGGACTCAACTCTTAAATTGTCAAAAAGATAAAATCTAAAATTATTTCTTTAAAGAATGCTCCAAAAAAATAAAATAGTAAACAAGAGTTGATGCGCGCATTTCGCTAAACGCGTACATTTAGGGAAGGCTGTTTATTTACGAGTACAAGTAATCCCGCGCGCCTGGTTCATCCAATTTTTAGCAAAAAAGACATAAATTTAGTCGTAATGACTCGTGTTTTGAAAATACTCCGGACCTACGTATTTTTTCGCATTCTCGAAATATTCATCCGCTGAAAAATATTTCATGTACAAAATCCAAAGTGGAATGCCACTTGCCGCGCTGGGCAAACACAAGCCTTGCTGGTCGCAGCGCATAGTTCGAGCTGTTGTGTTGTCTATTGTATCGTACAAATGGTTCATCAATGCATCCCGTGATCTAATTTCCCCAGTTCGCCCACGTCGAATGCAATTGGTCGGTGCATGCGGTGCAGTCTAACTCGAAGGCTGTTGCCCTCGAAGCTCTTGGCGTACGTGTGCACCTACAGCTGTAGAGTGCATCCTGCCGTGTCTGGTTCAGGATACAGGGTCACTCAGGTTGGGAAAATCGTTAGAACTTGTTTGATTTCTGAATATCGTTTTTAGTTTTAAAGAAGCCCGGTGTGAGATTGTTTCGTTAAGGGGATAGTTAAGGCATCAAAAGATTTAAATATATTTTTTGACATCACTTTCGCACATACATTATTCGTTTTATTAAAATTGTTTACTGCATGCATTGCTTAAAATTTTTCATTAAAAAATATTTTGAAGATTTCAAAATGGCGGAGTCATGTGCTGTCTCGCAATGGTCCTTCTCCGTGACGTGCGCAGTTGGTGGAGATAATCGTGTCGTCAGGGTTTGAATGAAACGTTGATTTTTTTAAAATGATTTAAATGATAGCATATTGAAAAAAAAATTCTTTTTTTTCCTGATAAAACGTAGTTAAAACTCATAAAAAGCGAACTTTATAGAAAAACAATCGTATGCTTCAACATAGGTAATTTCATTAGTATTATGTGTGCAAAATTTGAACACAATCGGCCCAATAGTTTTTTTATTTAAAGAACACATTCTTATTGTAAAGTTGCAATTTCATAACAAAGTTCTTTGAATTTTAAAACTAAATTTATTGATCAATTAGAAAGACATACCGAAAAATCAAATCAACAAAAAACTACCGGACAGCTATCGGGTGCTACAAAAATTGCTTAAAATTGATAAATGTTAATCAATTAATAGAAATGAGACTTACAGATAAGGTCGACGGAAAGGTACGAGGCTGATGTGGCATAATGGTAACGCACCTTCCCGGATAGATAGGGGATAGGGGATTTGATTTTTCTGTATGCCTTTCTAATTGATTAATAAATTTGCTAATACTTTTTGATGATATATTTTCTCCGCCAGTCTGAAAAAGGGAGCTTCGAGAAAAACACAAAAGAATAATGAAATTCTTTTAAACATTCACCTACCACTCCTTCAAATTGCAACTTGCAAATTTTAATCAAGTTAACTAAAGTTTAAACTCAAATTATTTATTCGCTACAAGATAATTTTTAAATGTCAAAGTGGTGTTTATCTCTTAGGAGAATTTTGATCCATAATATTTGACCCTGTTTCGCAGTTCCAGCATAAGTTTAACAAAGCTCAGCTGACACATTGATATTCGTACAAACGTTGCAAAGCCTTCTTTTAAACGTGGTTTTGTGCAAAAGAATTCGAAAAACCGAGCCTATTTAATGTCTGGGCACAATGGCGGCTGCGATCAGAAACGTGGGCAGCATCGTAGCGGAAGAGCAATTGAAAAGGAACCCATAATAATGGGTCTGCAGACTTTGAAGGTAGGCAAAACCAGAGCCGAATTTGGAGAGGAGGCTAGAGCCTTTTTTCTAGTATCGGATATAATTAACATTAGGCACGCGACGTTTTGGACTGCTAACGCTACCTCATTGCTCTGCTAAAGGTGTACCAGGCCAGCTGGGCATGATGTTTTGTCAGTCCCCCGAATGTATTGAAATAATTTTTGTAATAGATATACAGAGTGTTACAGAGCTAGTCCACAATACTTTACAGGGAGATTTCTACCTAGATTATAAGTCGAAAATGTTCAAGAAACAATATTCTGATATCATTCGTAATGGACATAAGCGACTTTGAAGTTTACTTTTTTTTTTCACTGTTTGGACGATAATTAATGTAACTTAAATCGAATATTAAGAATTCATTCGCTCTAATATAAGCCAAAAAAGAATAGTTGTTAAAAAAAATCTGGTTAAAAAATTTTCAATCTGTGTGCATGCCAACTATTTTTTTTTATAGTTTTATGAATTTTTATGTAAGCCAACACTGTTATTAAATGGTTATTAAGTATATTCATTATTAATAGAAGAAACCTGCTGATAACTAATTCGTAGTTAGCAGGATCTTTGTTTAGTGTAAAATATGTAATAAAAAAATAAAGTATTAGCCTCAATATTTTTTCTTTTACGATTTTTAAATTCTGCGAAATGAACTCCCTGGTCGCGCAATAAGATGTTTATTTTATAAACTACATAATTAATTTCTGGTAGCCTCAGGAGCATTAGTGGCATTAGGTAGCATTAGTGGCTAACAGTGAAGCTGATCTGCAGTGCTTGGTATCCAGGATGTCCGATGTATGCATGCAGAGTGAACTTTTGATGAATGTCAGCAAATCGAAAGTGATGGTATTCGAGAGAGACGAAAGAGTGACTAAGTGTGATGTAATTATAAACAACGAATGCTTAGAACAAGTGAACGAGTTTGTGTATTTGGGAAGTATGTTTAGTAGAGACGGCAAGGCTGAGAATGATATCGAAAGGAGAGTAACTGCGGGAAACAAAGTTAATGGTGCACTAAATGCAATTATGGCCAATAAGAATCTGTCAAAAGAAGCAAGACTAGCGGTACATAATGGCGTTCTAGTGCCAACCCTTATGTATTGAAGTGAAGCCTGGAATTGGCAAAAGAGGAATGAAAGTAGACTGAATGCGGTTGAAATGCGGTCACTAAGACGCTTGTGTGGAAAATCTTTGGTCGATAGAGTGAGAAATGAACAAATTAGAAGTGAATGCAATGCTGGCTGTAGTGTGGTAGATAGAATAAAGAAAGGAGTGCTGAGATGGTTTGGTCATGTGGAACGTATGAACGAGGAAAGGATGGTTAAGAAAATATATGAGGCGAATGTTGAAGGCAACAGGAATAGAGGGCGTCCGCGAAAGACCTGGCACGATCAGGTACTACAAGTATTTGAGGATGGCCCTGTTAAAAGTCGCAACAATCGTAGAACGTGTATGAGAAGATGTATGAATGTGGCCGAAGCAAAAGTGGTGTGCCAGGATAGAAGAGTGTGGCGTTCAATCCTCTCTGCCTACCCCTGCAGGGAAACGGCGTGATGGTTAGTTAGTTAGTTAGTTTTAGCCTCAGGATATGTCATGTCTTTGATTTTTAACACGCTCTGCGCTATTGTTCCGTTGCTTTTAATTCTTTTGTGTTTAAATCAATTTCTCATGTTCATGGGCCCTGGGTGGGCGGGTAATGCCCGGGCTATAATTCGGATCTGGGAACATTGAAGAAGCGCCTGGGTGATCTTGTATTTGTTTGTCGACATACATGCCACCAGAACACATCTCTCGGTGAAGCACCACCACACATTCTTTTCCTATTACAAAGCGGTATTTTTATAAAACCAAACGAGAAAGGCAAGTATCCTAATACTTAACACTTAAATCTTGAACTAGCCGTATTCAGGACAATTTAGTATAGGTAATATTATAAACTATTTATATCATACTGTCTCGAAGAAAGTTGGTTCCGACCGAAACTAGTTGTCATTATGTATGTATAGAGTAATAAAGTGGTTTCAAATAATTTTTCTTTTTATTTAAAATATATTATTTTAAAATATAATAGGAAAATGATTTTAATTGATGTCTCATATTATCGTGTATCCTTTTCTCCACAATTTATGCAAGTAACTACCTGTATAATACCATCACGAGATTATAGAAACGAGAAGAATAACACATAATCGAGGATTTCCCAAAACTCGTTTGTTTTTGTACGTTTATAACAAATTGTAAATTACTAGAAGGGTCTAGAATGAATGGTGGAAATGTCGACTAAATACTCGAAACTTTTGGAAATCCAAAACTACATATAAAACGGGACGACGACATTGCGCCACAGTTGTTAGCAATCCAGCGAAGGCAGCAACTCGTGCGAATTATAATCGGCCAACGAATTAAATCAAGAGGGCACCTACCGATCGTTCGAAAGTGAATAAGACACGGTTGAAAATTCTGGAAAACTTAATAAAGTGTTCCACAGATGAGCGGAAGTCTCTCGATAGCGACAATTAGTGCAAATTACATAATAGTGATTAAGATTAAGATTCTAAAATGTTCCGTGGAATCTAAAGATGCGCACAAATGGTCCGTGGATTTTAAAGACCCGGCCGCAAAGTGGAAATTGATGACACGCCATTGTGAATGTTCCATTTCCGGGCCGAGTGTCTTTCGAGCGGAAGTCGGGTCGGGGGAAAATAATTTTCCGGCCGGCGGCCAGCCCAGCCCCAGCCGCCTGCTTCCAGTCACGTCCGCCAGCCGAGGTACCTACCCGCAGAGGACGCTAGGCGAGGAAGTGCAGCTGTACTCCGATATCGGGTGTCTGTGTGTATTCATCGCCGTGCCGCGCTGGGGGGACGGAGGCACACCGCCGACCTGCAATCCGACCCTGTTCACTTCATTTTTGATCAATCAAGATAAAATATACAAGTCTCACAGAGACGAAGCTATTCATATGTAAAACATGCGTGAGAGTGTTTACAGGGTGGCCACAGGGCTCACGACCTGTATTAGCTGGCCTTAGTGATCACTTTACACAATGCAACGTTGACCAATTCCACCGTAAGAACATCCAAACATAATAATTTTTTGAAAGTTGTATATATTATGTTTTTTATCAGCCTCCTTTCAAATATTTGAAGGGACTATGCTATAGCTACCAATATTCGAAAATTAGTAATTCCCATGGCATAGCAGATGTCGCAGTTGGTAATGATACCTCTATATTTTGTTTATTAAATTGCCTTTGTAATGCATGATATTCTTCCGAATTATTGAACATATACACTAGAATACGCCTGATTTTTTTTTCTTTAACTCCTTTTATACATAGACCAGTTTTATATTAAAAAGATTTTAAAATCATGTTTTGAATGGTTTTGTCAGTTTTGAAAAGCCATTGCAATTTATAACAGTCTAGTCAGACGTAAAAATTGTTATTTATTTTTAGTATTAATCATTATTAGTAATAAAATTTCCCTTTTGGATTTTCGTTCAAATTTCCAAATGGAGCTGTTATCACGTTTATTTTTAAAAAATTATTTTACGAATTCTATTGCATTTCGTGAATGCTCGCGAAAACTATATTCAAACATGATAAAAATGGATTTTTAAATAATTTTCAAAAATTTTCTTATGCATTACAATAGAATGTGTAAACCAAAATTTTATAGCTCTAGAATATAGCTTTAGAATAGTTCAATTTGAACAGTTTATAGCTTTAGAGTAACTCAATTTGAAGTCACTCCTCATGTATCATGGGATTACCATTGAAATTTTTTTTTTAGATTAGGTACTAATTTTTATAAAAGGGTTCAAAGAATGAAGTCATTTTCATAATTCAAAAAAATTCTTTGCAGTTATTAATTGGTTGCCTTTTGACTTACGTTATGCTTACGTGTTATTATATTTTCATTCAATTTATCAATATTTTATTGTTTTACTTACTGGTTTCATTGTTATTTAAATCGTTCATACAAATATTATTGAACTCCTTAGTCGTATGTTTTACTTTTATATTTATAATTATTACTAACTAGGTGGATAAATTTAGCAGCAAAATATTATTACCCACTTAGTTTAACAGTTGTATTCCTGAATTAGAGAAATTTGTAACAAATATAATCTTATTAGTAATTTATTTATTGTTATTAAAGTTATCGTCTTTTGGCGCATTTAGGGTAAATTTTTATGGACATAAATGTTAAATTAATCAATTATCACAATCATGCCAACGAAGTATAACTTCTACGGCGCGTGCATTAGAACACGCTCCTCCATTTTTTTGCTGTTCCAAAAATTTTTA
Source organism: Agrypnia vestita (assembly GCA_016648135.1). Taxonomy (NCBI): domain Eukaryota; kingdom Metazoa; phylum Arthropoda; class Insecta; order Trichoptera; family Phryganeidae; genus Agrypnia; species Agrypnia vestita. Next base: position 7,372 of record JADDOH010002920.1, read on the forward strand.
ATACGGCAATACTTATATATATATAATCATAGAAATATGCACTGTTATTTAAAATACCTTAAAAACTGCATTGAATACGGAATTACAATAATACCACATTTTTTTGTTATGCCAGTCTTTAGAATCCAGCGCGTCTTCAGTAGGGATAAAATGCAAAAGATTTAATTGGGTGCAGCCTTGAAATGGCATTCTAGTTTTAGAATCCTGGACTCCCGCTTTGAAAAAAAATGTCCTCGAAGAGCGCATTAGTGTTTTCTTGTCGGTAGATGCCAAATAAATTTGCATTTGTCCGTTTGAAATCTATTGTCTATGCGGGAGCCTCGCGAACGGTGAATAAAACCATTCTTTTGAATATATGTTTTTATTTATAGAGTGTTTTTTACGCTAAGCATGAGCCTTTGTGAAATCTATGATAATGTAAATAACAAATGACGATTATACTGAAAAATAATGAACCACCTGTTCAAATTTGCAAATATTGTCACATTCTCTTTAATGAATGAATCAAATTAAAAAATCATAATAATAATAATAATAGTTGGATCATTTATATAGATAGCGCCATTTTCGTGAGTACTCACCTCAAGGGCGCTTCACACAAAACAACTTAGTGGCTAAAAGCACTTATTTTACTATTACATACTTATTCACTAGATGACTTGCAAAAAATGGATTTAACATTTAAAACTATAATAGTCAGGTATTTTCATGGAGTGCATACTAGGAGTGGAAAACATTAGGTAGTGTTGTAACGGTCTGATTCTATAGGCTTTTATATGACCGTGTAAACAAGTGCGTCTTTAGTTTTTTTTTAACTGTAGTAAGCTGTCTGTTTGTCTCAGTTTATTAGGTAATTTAATTCCACAAGTTTATTCCAGCCACCGCGAAAGCACGGTCACCGAAATTCGTTTTGTGGACGCGATTTACATCAACTAACCTACTTGTATTAAATGTTGATGCTGAGCGAAGAGTTAGTTGTCTGTTATTTGCGGAAAATGGAATGCAAGAAATCGGTAATGTATTGAGGGGCCATGTTGTGAATAGCCTTGAATATTGTGAGGCATAACTTATATTCAATCCTCTCTGGACATTTAAGCCAGTGAAGGTATTGAAGATGAAAGATTTGAAACGCCGGTAATGAGTCTTGCGGTGGCATTAAATACAGATTGTAGTTTGTTTATTTCCTGTTTTGGGAGATGTGCGTAGACACCATTACAGTTCTATTTCTATTTATCTTGGTATTGAGCAGTTTAAAATAATTTTGATTTTTTCCTAAAAAATCGAAATTAAAAATTGATAATCAACAAACTTATCCAAAAGTGCTACATCGTAGAATATTATTAGTGAGATGTCTGCAGAATTTTAACAAAATCGGCCCGATAGTTTTCGAAATATTTTATCCACCAGTCTGAAAATGAAAAAATCTACCACGCTAGATTCAAATTGCTATGATTCGGCGAATTTTTGAATGAATATGAATCAAGTTATTCTTAAACTTCAATTTTTTTCTGGCCTAGTCTCAATAAAGTGGCAAAATTGTATTCTCCAGGCTGTATGTATGGGTTGCATACGTTACAAGTTGCGTGTTGCATATCCACCTTCAGGTAACCTTTGTTGACTGAAATTGGCATAAGTTATTAGACTTAGGTTTTACGCGCACGATTTTATCGTTTTTTTTTTTCTTTGTTTATAAAAATCCCTTCCTTTTGAACCAAAATTGTGTATCGCAATATACTTCTCACGCTTTGCTTTATGCCCTGCAAACCTGTTGCCAATATGGTGGTGTACATTTTTATTATTTATGGTTTTTATGTTTAATTTGTAGAACTCCATACTTATTTTTAGCGAAATTTAATATAATTAAATTTTAATAAAATTATTATTATTGAAATTTAAAATAAAAACGAACATTAATATAGGGTTTCAACAAAAATATCTAATTACTTAAGGGGAAGGGGTAACGTAAAATTTTATAAATTAGTCGGTTATACGTGGTATATCCACTGTTTGATAATGACCTTGAAAGCCGGAACAGCTGTCACGCTAAAAATAATTAACCCACAGAACTTAATAATAATAGTTATTAAAATTTAATTTATTTTAAATTTCGCTAAAAATAATAAATATGGTAATATCGACATCTCTCTTTAGGCTCGAATATTTTACCTGCTTCGAGTTTTTTAAACTTTTGTTATCATTTTTTTATGTAAAACTTGGCGACAAGACCTCAAAAATACTTGAAGCATTCTCAAGCGTATGTATGTTTCCTTTTTCTAAATTATGTTGTTGCTAAAACCTTCAAAAACTGTTTATACTATATTGTCAATTCTTACTGTAATTTTTGATTTACTATAATACTTTTATTTTGATTTCTTGTATGTACTATTATGTAATAGATACTTTTTGTACCGTTTATTGAAATAAATAAATATTTATTTAAGACACAACCGTTTCGTTAATTCAAATATCGTATTTGCATTTTGTGTAGAGGGGGTATTGAAATTACTGATGGTGATCGACTATTTTCTATATTATGGCGTGTCTCCAGGCCACGTGGAACCCACCTTGAACCCTTGAGTTGATGAGTTGACACCAACGCAATGCTTATTGTCCATTAAAATTCAACATCATGATAATTTTATTTTCAATCAATGGAGTTGACGTGATTCTCCATTGTTGCGCCGTATTCAAATTCATGTAAAGGCTGTTGGACTATTACCGCGAAGGTCCTCGTGTTTATTGTTTTGGAATACTTTGTGACTGAAATAATTATACAAGTAAAGGGATTATTAAGGGAGGAATTATAATAATTAGGTTGTAAACAAATATTAGAACTTGTATAAGAAAGCGGAAAATAATCTTTAGGCTCTCCGCGAGTCGGTTTTACTGAATAAGTACATTTTATTCAGTAATACAGGGTGTCTAGTAGCTAAAACTTTAGGGGAGTCTTCTTTATTCAATTTTGAACAGAATATATTTTTTAAACTTTGAAGATAAGCAATCTTATGCATTTTTTTTCAAAATTTTTTGCTTATTTTTTGTAAAACGTAAAAATCTCTTTTTTAAAAGAACTACATATTATTATATTATAAAGTAAGTTTATTTAATGGTCCTTAATTATACATTGTCCAAAAACGAAACGTTTTATGACTAAATAACTTAATCATAACAAAAATTAATTGCACGCCTGATCCAAATTTTCCGGAAAGGTTAAAGAGCATTTTAAGGGTACATTTTGCAGAAGCAATTCAACAAAATTTAGGTTGTAAAAATTCAGCAGAGGGCGGAATTACGAGACCGGGATATAAAGCAATACATTTTCCAAGGACAACGTGATTTAAACGCTAAATTTGCACAATTTTAAACGATGCATTCATCAAAATTTCACGCTGCGGGTGATTAATATTGATTCCCTTTATATGAACTCGTGGCGTCTGCTTGCTTGCCGTCAACAAAAACTTTGGATCGATTTTTGACCCTTTTCCCGTGATCCAATCGAGCTGAAACTTGGCAAGTAGACTCGTGGCGACGATCAAGAAGATCTATCAAATTTTCGTTAAAAAAAATTAATAATTATAGTATAATTTCGGATTTTTAGAAATTTTATTGGTTTTTTCAAATTGGAATCATTAGAAAAGTTTGATTAGCAACGGCGGCCCGATAACGTCGCGGAATATTTTCTAAATTTGAATTACTCCGTCGGTATACATAATAGGTACTTCACTACGAATGTCGAAAATCTAAATTGACTGACAAATGTTTTTAGAATTTAATCTTCAAAGCATGAAGTGTCTTATCAAAGCTCAAAACATCTGACATTTTAGAAATATATTAAATTACTGTAAGTTTAGTGTTATGTTATGTGTTTTAATTTGTCTTTAATTGTTGTTATAATTTACAAAAAAAGGGAGTATAATAAAAACTTGGTTTTTATGGGTTACTTTTTTTTAATGAATAAAATATTAGAGAAATAATAAAAAAAATAGCGGGGGCATTTTAAAATTTGCCCGTTGTCTAAGGACCTCAGTGGCGGGCTAAAGCAGGAGGCAACGGGCGATGGGCTGGTCGCGTGCTGCGCCGCGCTCGCAAGGAGCGTGGCGATTGTTTTTATGGAATATGCATTATGGTGCACTTTTACGGAGTGGTTTTCATTAATAGCGCTTCAGTAAAACAAAGGGGTTGCTTAATGCATAAACGGTACTAATCGCCATCCTCATAAATCAACATAAAATAACTTACTGCTAATAATAAATTGATATGCATATTTATTCCTGTTGGAGTAATAAATAGTGCAGTGTTTATTTTATTATATGCTAAACTGAACGCACGTTTTCTCGACATTATAGTAGGAAGAAAATAACTGAATGTGTATAGTACTAAGTTAAATTTAGTAAATATTAAAATAAAATTGTCGTGATGCACCAAAAAGTGTCTGAAATATCGAATTATTAATTAATTCACTTTATTTTTTTATTTTTTCTCATTGATGACTTTTTATAATTTTACTAGCGATGTGTACCCCGCGTCTCTCGGGATTCAAATTTAGCTATAATTAAAAAGGGGGTTTAGGGAGGAGAGAAGTCTTTGTTTTGCGCAGACCCTAAGTATCTAATAAACCCCTAATAGTGAGACGTTCTGGGGGTAGGGTGGGATAACTGTATTTGAAGGATTCTAGAGTACAACTTAGCCAAATTTTTGATAGCGTTCAATTATATCGGAGAGGAAGGGGTCAGGGTGAAAGGAGGAGGTCTATGCTTAACGTTAGTACCTAAAGGGTAACATTTAAAACACATTAATATCGGGGGGGGGGGTGTGACCTGAATGCTATTGAGAAACAGTGCAGATTTTGGAAGGATGGCATTTAATGTAATAAAATACGCCTTTATGTCGGATAGGGGGAATAGTACCTAGTACCTACCTGTCATCATACTACAAAACAAAAGACGGTCACGCATGCTGCTACGCAGTTGATAGGGAATGTTTTCTCTCGAATATTCTGCTATATTTCTGTGTGTTCTACCTGTTCCAATTTATTCTAAAAGGCAACTATTTAAATAAAATTCGCTCGCCAAGGGGAGAAAATAATATTTATTGCAACGTAGCGTAGTTTTTGCGTGACGTCATTAAAATAATATGTGTGTCAAGATATGAATGAATATTTTGGGTTCAACGTTCGATGCTTATCAGTTTCCATTTAATGTAATGTTGTCGAAGATACATTCAGGTCAGACGCACATGTCAGTTTGGCTTATCTTCCCGACGGAAACTGTCAATCGTTGTCACAACCATAACAAGGAAAATTTTAAAGTCAACTCTAATGATTACGAGTAATTCAGGCGTTTTCATCAATTGTACTCGTAACATTGTAAAAAAATGTGTCTCCAAGACCCCAAAAAAAAAAATTACACAACGACATACAAGTTTAGTATATTTGTGAAAATTGATAATATAAGGTCCTTACATTTGAAATTGGCGTTTTGCCGTACTGGCAAATTTGATCTCAAATATCTTCTCTTTGGTTAGGAATTCCAAATCCAAATTTATACAGCTATTTACTCATGTATTTGTGTTTTGAAAATTATAATTCATTTGTTTTTTCCTCAATTGTTTTTTCTTTGCGTCACTCAGTTTACAAAATGAAAAACTTGAAATATCGCGTTATTTACGAGTACGAGTTCCACCGTGGCACTAGTGCTGCAGAAACGGCTCGAAGGATTAATGATGTGTATGGCGACGGTGCCGCAAAAGAAAACACAGTGCGTTTTTGGTTCCAACGTTTTCGTTCTGGAAATTTCGACCTGCAGAACAAGCCCCGTGGACGGCCGGAGACCAAAGTTGGTAATGAAGAATTGAAGGCTATTGTGGAAGCGGATCCATCGCAAACCACATCCGAGTTAGCTGCAGGCTGCGGTGTTAGTGATAAAACTGTTTTAATCCACTTGAAGCAAATTGGTAAGGTGAAAAAGCTTGAAAGGTGGGTACCTCACGAATTGAGTGAAGCAAATCAACAAACGCGCGTTGACTGCTGCGTTGCATTACTCAACCGGCACAATAATGAAGGGATTTTAAATCGAATCATTACCTGTGATGAAAAGTGGATCCTGTACGATAATCGGAAGCGCTCATCGCAATGGCTGAACCCTGCCGAACCAGCCAAACCATGCCCCAAGCGAAAATTGACTCCAAAAAAGTTACTTGTGAGCGTTTGGTGGACTAGTGCTGGTGTCGTTCACTACAGCTTTCTTAAATCTGGCCAGACGATTACGGCAGATGTCTATTGTCAGCAACTGCAAACCATGATGGAAAAGCTAGCTGCTAAACAACCGAGGCTGGTTAATCGCTCTAGGCCACTGCTGCTTCATGATAACGCTAGACCACACACTGCACAACAGACGGCTACCAAATTAGAGGAGCTTCAATTGGAATGTCTAAGACATCCACCGTACTCTCCGGACCTTGCCCTAACAGATTACCATTTTTTTCGAAATTTGGATAACTTCTTGCAAAGGAAAAAATTCAACTCCGATGGGGCAGTCCAAACCGCCTTCAAAGATTTTATTGATTCCCGTCCGAATGGTTTTTTTAGTAAAGGGATCGATGAACTACCTATGAGATGGCAAAAGTGCATAGATAGCAATGGTACATACTTTGATTAAATAAATATATTATAATAAAAAAAAATCGGCTTTATGTTCCTCCCATACTAAACGCCAATTTCACATGTAAGGACCTAATATTAAACTGTGCCTCGTAGTTAAATATTTTTTTTATCGAAGGCCTTCAATTTAAACACAAACAAATGTTTGAAGACATATTGGGAACCTTTTCGGAGCCTGCTTCGTCATATGCAATGATTAAAAAATATGAAGCCAAGCAATACGGAACACCTAACAGACAACTCGTATATAAACCGCGAAATACCCACTGTTTGCACATCGAACACCGAAGGGAGCCCGGTTGATAGAGGCAGGTCCCCTTCTGATACATCTACATTGGTGACCTTCACTATTAGATTACTAGATTATTCCCCGATTGTGCAGGCTTTTAACTACAGAATAGTGGAACCATAGCCGAGCCCGCTGGCCTCGACAACTGTCAACAATAATAAAATATTCTCTACGTAACAATGTCTGTCACTAACTACATAAAATAGCAGTGACATTTAAAAATAATAAATTGCATAGTTATCTATGTAACGATGTCCGTCACTAACGTAACTTTAGCAAGACGCTACTTGTCACTTGGCGCTTTTTTCACAGCCTTAAAACGCAGCCGAAATTATATGGTTAAAGCAATGATATAATAAACTGTAGATATGTTACAACCGTGAAATCTTGGCAACTCAAAAGTAAGGTAATTAATTGCCTTTCTTGCATTCGTTATCCAACGGATCTTCTTTGTGATCGCACGCGACGCCACGCCGAAAAAAAATTCCCACAGAATCGTACACTGTTGTAAGAATGAGTATGTTATTTTAGTCACCGTGACTTCAAATTACCTGATTTTTCTGTATACATGCAGAGCGTTTGTGAAATAAGTGCGCCGTGATTTGTTACATAATATATGAAAGCCGGGCTAGTGTGGGAATAACGTGTCTATATACGGGTTATTTGGAAAACATTAATAACCTCGCAGGACTATATTCCTGCCTTGATCATGAGTCGAAAATGTTTTAGCTATTATAACCTAATATCAATAGTTATGGAGATATTCGACATCAAATTTTGCATTTTTTTTTTTCAATATTTTTGTAAAATGTTAGACCATCATTACAGTAACTCATATCGATTACGAAAAATTCATTCGTTTCAATACAAGTTAAGAAATCCAATTGGAATGTTTTCCAATTAAAGGGAATGAATTTTTCGTATTCGATATAAGTTACTGTAATGATAGTCCAACGTTTTACAAAAAAGAAGTCAAAAATATTGAGAAAGAAAATGCAAACTTTGATGTCGCATATCTCCATAACTATTGATATTAGGTCATGATAGCTTGAACATTTTCGACTCATAATCAAGGCAGGAATATATTCCTGGGAGGTTAGTAATGTTTTCCAAATAACCCTGTATAGTACGTCAATGGGTTAAAGTACGTAATTTTTGACGGGCCGTAGCTATTTACTACACCTATTGATCAAAAATTGTTTTTGGACCTGCGTAATTTTTTTTGCTTTGAGAATGAATCGCCCACGGTTTCGTACGTCATCAGACGTAAACAGCGGAGGCTCGGCGGTGGGCGGTGGGCGGGCCGGCAGCACGTGGCCCGGGGGCGCCGCCCGCGCACCTTCGCCCTGCGCGCTCACACGCTCACACGCTCACACGCTCACACGCTCGCCCACGTGGCCGCGCGGGAAACATCAACACCTCATTCGGTCTTAATAATAATGTTACCATGTAGGTGGTTTGCTTCCTGAGAGGTTATCAAACGGAGTTTCTATTTTAGGAAATTTTACAACTTGTTTTGAATTAATATTTCATCATTTACTATCGGAATCAACGGTTCAAATACACACATAGAGTATCTCTTAGCTAGTAGCAAAAACCGGGGAAGTCTTCCTGATTCAATTTTGAATAGAAAATATTCTTTACACTTTAGGTGAAATGTCCTACGGTTACGGAGATGCGCGACGTCGAAGTTTTATTTTTTTCCGTTGTCTGTCCGTCCGTAACTTCGTGTAAGGCCACCAAACACGAACCGGCCGCTTCACGCATGTTGCTACGGCCGCCACTCCGCGGAGCGCCAAAAATATGCTATAAATATATACTAGGGCTTAGCAAAGACGCGAACCAACGTTCCGTCATTTTTGACGGGTTGCAGCTAGTCTTTTGTAAAATGTTAGACTGTCATAGAAGTGATTCACATCTAATATTACAAATGGAAAGAAGAATGGAGGGAGGATGGAAAGGTATGGAGGTGACCTATATCCAGCAGTGGAGAGATGAAGGCTGAAGAACTAACTAACCATCACGCCGTTTCCCCGCAGGGGTAGGCAGAGAGGATTGAACGCCACACTCATAAGCCAGCACACTAATAATGTTGGTTACTTTTTTCCCATCACAAAGTTGTGTCGCACATATAACATGTATTGTGCTGACCCTAACATTGATGCTGATATTCTTGCAGACACGTTATCTTTGTTCAAAAACTCACTCATACACAACATCCATTTTCTAAACGATGATCTGAACCTGTAGATCCATTATTTATCATACTAATCGCACTACATTCAAACACTAAATATACAATACACATAAATGCAAAAATACATGTTACTAGAGCGTGCCGAAGACACTTATAATTGGGATAATGGGCATAGTCTTCATTTATAATATTTTGTTATTAGAGTATAATGTACCTATTATCCTGTTAGTGTCTCTAATAAATATAAAAAATAAAAATAAAATTAAAAAAAATTGTAAGGTTTTTACATTTTATTAGATTGATAGTTTCGAGTCACCGTGTTACTTTACTTCGTTATGATCGCGGAACCTTCTGGAGCCCCCGACCCGAATATCGGCGTATGACAAATTCGAATATATTAGTTTTTTCCGTAAATGTAATTCTCGATTTCTCCCAACTTGCGCAGTCAGGTTGGGGAATTGAAACACGTTGATTTCGTCACAGGCAGGTTTCAAATCCCATACTGTATTAAACATTCTCAAAAAAGTATTTTTGCATGAAACTATTTATATGACAATACACGACTAGGTCTGTGAGTTGTGACATATCTGCATTATTAACAATAGTAGATTCCTTCTATAACTCTTTTTTTTTCATTTATTTTAATAATTTTAGTTTTTCCGCCCACTATTAATTTTATTAGTCTCTTTTACGCCTTAATTCAGAAGTATATTTTATACGAACCACATTAATGTGTTGAGATTCGGTTCTCGTCGTTTCGTTGGAGTCATATCACAGCGTCATCGCGAGAGTGCCCTGCCGCCGCTGGGGTCAAGGACGCTCTTCATCCCATGGGCGACACATACGTACGGTTCGTAGAAAATACATATCCGTTATTTCAATAAACATGACAAATGACCGTAAGATGATCCTGAAATCTTTAACCTTAATTCACTTTTTAGAAGAAAAACGTCTTAATTTTTTTTTGATTTTCTTTAATGAGACGTAACTTTTATTTTCAAAATTTCATATTATTTACTCAACCCACACTGGTTTTAATTTTTTGTTTGTATTTTTTAACTTGTTGAATCTTTGTTAAATTTCTAGTGTAAAAGTAGATTTCTACAACAAATCTTCTATCTACTAGCTGATTTCTACAGCTCTATCAGATTTGTACAACTCTTGTAGTGTAACAGTAGATTTCTTCAACATATGTTCTGTCTGCCAGCTGATTTCAAGTTACAAAAACTACGTTTATATTAATGTATTATTGTGTTATCGGTGACCGTATATTAATTATACCATTAGTGATAATACGTCGCTTCTGTTGTATCAGTCATTTTGTATTTAGTCAATGGAAGGCTTCGTACACACGAGAGTTGTTAAAATAACACGTGTAGATGTTGCGGAATTGCAAAACAACCTGTTTGTAAAAACCGTTAAATATTCACGTGCGGTTTCACAAAGGGCGATTATCATTATCGCTCGTTTTCTACGCGGCCCGTAATTTCAATATCCAGACCAGCTGTCGACTCTCTTTCAAGGAAATATTTATATTTCGTTTTAAAATTGCGTTCCGATTGCGTGCGTCCGAGCACAATGTCCTTTTGTGCGCAAATAAGCGGCTCCGTGACAATGGCGCGGAACAATTTCTCCCGCTTTTCTTATTATTCTTGTACCGCTTTGTGCGCCGGGCCGCGTGACTGGTCACTTCAGTGGCGCAGCCCCGGGAGGCCCTGGAATTGGCGAACGAGTTCAAAAAATTATGAAAACTATTAACCAAATTTGTACAATTAAAAGACTGTATTTCTAGACATATACGTTACTGCTTGTACTACGGTATGGTAGATTCGATCATAAATTACGGACTAAACAGTTCTGGTCTTCTAACATTTCAGTGATGGTTAAATTAGTATAAACCACTACCAGATTTCAATTTAACAAGATTAAACAAGTTTTGTGAATGTTCAATTTAACTTTCACAAAAGATTTGGTAACACTCACTTTAGACCCCGCCCCCTCTAATTATCTCTCCCTCGTAGATTTCTGATCGTTCTTTAGGCAAGTCAGTGCATACTTGTTTTTGACAAGATTAACACGCATGTGATAAATATTGGTGAAATTTTAACAATACTGTGTTGTGGGGTATAGTGTTGTGAACATAGTAGTGTAGTGTTGGTCCTGACGAAGAGACGGGTACGTCTCGAAACCGGTAGACCTAAAATCTGGTAGTGGTTTATACTAATTTAACTAACACTCTGTTATAACGTCTAACCACAAAGTTAATGCTTTAAATATTAATAATATTGCTTACATTTCAGTCATACTTTGACCGAATAAAACAATTTACAGTTAAGAATATTAAAAACGATAGCAAACAAAAAATAAATGGCAGATTGTAAGGACGAAGCGGAAAATCTTTTCAAAGTGTGTAGCATATTACCAATACATCTAAATTATAACTTGACTCTAGAGGAATACACAGAGGAAAGGTTTAAAATCCAAATACAGCACAGATACATGACGAGACAAAAAAAACGACAAAAAATTAGAAAAAGAATCTGACTTACGGAGACCAGACAAAAAATACATATTACCGAGACTACTTAATAAGATACCGGATGGACTAAAAAATGAAACAGGAAAAAAAAATATATTGTGTGATTATGCATATTGTTCCTACAGACAAACTGTATATACAGTTTCGTAGGATGTCTTACAATAATATTGATAGAGATAAAATAATAAGTAATAATAAAAAAACTACCACAATTTCGAGTCTAATAAATCCTTCAGAATATTTTGAGTACGTTCAATTTTTTTAAGAACACAATACTGGATTTTGTCCCCAGAGTAGTCATGGTTAATGAAGATATATTATAGATTTTCCATATATATTTTTATTTGCAAAGTGAGTATGGAAGTCTGGGTATTTATAGGGCTCATGACCCATCATATGGCTGGCTTAACTGATCACTTTACACACCCAAAGACTCCCATACTTAGGACCTGAATTCGGAGTCAATACTGATTTAAAGCCTTAACCTTTAAATCATCTATTGACTCTGAATTCGGGCCTTACTTTCCCATATAAATAGCTTCGTCTCTGTGAGACATCTATAATATATCTTGACTAATTAATAATTCATGTTCAAGTATTTTAGGGTCCTTAGATGTATTGTATGCGATGAATGCTAGGATGGACGAATAATCAAAGTGTGAGGTAGTGCTCGCCGTACCGCCACTACCCATAATATCGTGCTTAAGGAAGGAGTGTTTTTTAGAGGCGTAGAACTTTAAAATGTAATATAAATCCTGGTAACAGCCGTGGTAACTATTGGCTTTATTGGAAAGACAATTTCATGCCATTAGTGTCGTTCATGCCATACTTGTCAGGTTTGTTTTTCGAATTGGCAACACTTTTTCCAGCGAAAGCCAGTTTGACAGCCGACAGCTGATTTCATTGGTAAATGACGTAATTATAAAACTGCGCCATTTATTGGCGCATTTTATACTTTAAAATTTTTATTTTTAAATAATAATTAGGGTGTTAAAAAAACTAACTTTTACTAAATGAGTAAAGCCTCAAAATACGAGAATAAATAGAATACGCTGTTTAAAATCATCTCTTTATATAAATAAAAAGCGTTTTAAAATCAACAAAAAACGTAAAAATTGCTTGCAAATTTAAAACATTATAACTTTATTAGTATTGAATATTTCTTGATTTCCTTAGTAGAAATTCTAGGTAATGAAGTATAATTTATACTTTAAAAAAAACATATTATGCGTACATGTAAATATTCATTAAAAATTAGGACACTAAAAACGATTTTTTGGCCGCGGCCTGTCGATTAATGCTTATATTTTATTAATTATTATAAATAATGTCCAGTTTATTACTTTTACATAATAACAAAGGTTCTATCTAAGCTATTGCCCTAAAAAATTGCAGCCTAGAGTATACATTCTGATATAAATGATTGTTAAAAACCCACATTTTCGTAAAAAAAAAAACGCCGAAATATGCATTTGCTGTGAATGTGCCGCCTTGATCGACACCATTGTTTGCACCATTGTACCCGCTCACGCTTGCCCGGGAGCCCGGCAATTTGTTGCCGCGCCACTGGTTTACTTTATTTTCAATGTCGCAAGTCGGCCGGTATACTTATTGACTTTTGTGTCGGTCTTCGTAAAGACCGGAAAAACAAAAGTAAAAAACGAATGAATGGCTCTGCATAGAACCCAAAGTAGTGCTCCTGGAACAATTCGAAAGTAATTAGCGAGCCTTTTTAAAATGTGCGCTGCTTTCTCACGCAAATTGTGTTTATTTCAGCGCGGCCCGCTGTACTCTGTATACGAAACAGAAAAAAAAACATCACCGTGAGTAGGTAAAGTTGATGACGCGTCATTATTTTGTCATTTTGGTCTAAATTATCCAATCATTTTTTTTATTTCTTTTTCGGCACTTTTACAGTAATGGAATATGTAACGGGAGATAATAAGTTGACACGAAGTACTTGTGTAATTTGCACAAAAATTCGTGCGTGTACTCGTTTACGCGCGGTAGAAGTTATAGTTAAAAAATAAAATAAAGTAAAACTATATTTTTTTACAAAATTATATACGGGTGTACCAGAATTAGCAGCAGAAACTTGGCCGCTAGATTCCTGCCTATGTTATCAGTCTAAAATTTTCAAGCAATCATGATGTGATATCTGTAGTTATGGAGATATGCAATATCAAAATTTGCATTTTTTTCTCAATATTTCTGGCTTATTTTTTGCAAAGAGTTGAACTATCATTACAGTAACTTATGTTGATTATGAAAAATTCATTCGCTTTAATAAGAGTTGAATATGAATGATATAAACCTTGCAAAAATTGAAAAAAGTTTTTATTTAAGTTGTATTGAAGTTGAATTTTTAATAATCGATATAAGTTACTGTAATGATAGTTCAACTTTATTCAAAAAATAAGTCAGAAATATTTAAAAAAATAGTTTTTCTATTTTTTTAAATATTTCTGATATCACTCATATTTGACTCCATGACTATTGATATTAGGTCGTAGTTGCTTGAACATTTTAGACTCATAACATAGGCGGGGATCCACCAGCCAAGTTTCTGCTGCCAGCTCTGAAACATCCTGTATTAATAATGGCGCTTTAAGTATTAAGTTGTAAAAATCTATATTGATCATTGTCGATTACTTAATTGAGTTTAGTGAAAATAATTAAAAGTACTTACAGAAATGTAACCTCGAATATTTATATAAATTGGGCAAAGAAAAACTTTCTTAAAAAAACGATCGAAACATTATTGAAATCGCATGTAAACAGAATCTGACAGCTGACAAGAATTGAATACGGCGTCGTTAGGTCTGGTGTAGCATTTCCGCTACATGCTACATACGCAACTTCTGTTACAGTAAAAAGAATTACCGTGAATGCGTCAAAAGAAGTATAACTTCAAAAATAAAAACAATAATAAACAATGCAAGATTGTAAACACGTTATTTGCCTCAGACACATGTATCATACCAAAAGCAATCCCTGATTATGTTTTTGAGGTGAAACTTATTTTGGTACTTTAATTCAAACAGTCAAAGGTCACCGTCACACGGATTCACGTTACGTACGATTACGCGTCTGATTAGGCTACTAAATAGAAACTAATTTTAGAGTTAAATTCACTATTTATTTCCTACATCTCTCTAGAATGATACTAAATACACTTAAAAATTTGCATAAATAAATCCGGCCACTGAATGCTACATTCCTCTATCCTGACGCACCACTTTTGTCTCATCCACTGTCAAGGATCTTCTAACGCAAGCTTTTATTAGGGTCACCTCTCAATATTTGATTTAATCTGGTGATGCCAGGTCTTTCGCGGACGCGCTCTGCTCCTGCTGCCTTCAGCACTTGCCTCGTGTATTTTCTTAACCATTTCATTCCACATGCCAAAGCAGCAATATAAAAAAAAAACTAATGCAGTTTTCGAGGATTACTAATTTATGATGTACTGAATTCGAGATTTTATAGGAAACATACGGCCCGATTCTGAAAATAACAATGTCTGGATCTTTAAGATCTTTATCCCAACACTTAATAGACGATAATAAAAATTAAAAATATCCAGGGCGGATTTTGTAATTCTACGGCTCAAATACACTGTATTAAAAGATGATATAAGAAAGATTGTTTCTTACAAACGTATTAATTTCTTCATCCCAACACTTAATAGACGATAATAAAAATTAAAAATATCCAGAGCGGATTTTGTAATTCTACGGCTCAAATACACTGTATTAAAAGATGATATAAGAAAGATTGTTTCTTACAAACGTATTAATTTCTTCATCCACAGCGTCCAGATGAAATATCATGGCTAAACTTGTCATGACCGCGTTCGGCATTACCGCGTATTCAAATCTTCCTATCTTATATCATCTTTTAATACGGTGTATTTGAGCCGTAGAATTACAAAATCCGGTCTGGACATTTTTAATTTTTATTATCGTCTATTAAGTGTTGGGATAAAGATCTTAAAGATCCAGACATTGTTATTTTCAGAATACGGATGATAGCCTGTAAATTTATAGGAAACATGAAGGACAGATACATAAGATTAGCAGTAGATATTGCTGCCTGCTTTTATACCCCACATATATAAAAAACAACTCTTTCTAATTTCGCTCACCGCGTCTTACGGGCTTTCGCCATACCGGATACGGTGATGTAATGTCCTACATGGACGTCAGCGTAGCGCATCCGATACCGGCTATACTCAATATAGCGCTATCCACTATTCAGCCGACACAGCGAGCGAGCGGTAATGTAGTGTACACAGGCAGGGCTTGTGCGAGTGTGGTTGCGCGGGGGCGCTGTGGCGGCGCAGCGACCTCTGCAGTCGGCTCCGGCTGGCGGTCCTGGCTCCCGGCTGCAGCGCACGTGCTCGGTGCTCGGCGCTCGCTTTTCATCGATCTGACCCCCTCCGTGCCGCGCGCCGCTGCCCGCCGTCTAATAACGCCTTTCCCCGAATCCATTTTTATTCTGTTTCATCTTTGTGTAGACCCCTTTCCATTTAAGAATGACAATCGATTGCTTTCTGTCTTGGTCGCTGCGCGGCCATCGCTATTTGCTTGCTGCTCGACAGTGTGATCGGATATGGGACAACTTTCCTATAATGACATAAGTATCTGTTCTTTACGCCAATGCATCCTTCTAACTTGAAAGACACGAATGTGACAGTTAACCAATATATCACAGACAATGTGAGTACTGCACGCGTTTCCATAATATAAATTTTGCGACTTGATTCAAATGAAAATATAACATTTTTAAAACTAAAAATAAATTTTTAAAGCGATAAACAGTATAAAGAGAAAACGTAAATATTTCGTCCATTGTTTGACATATACAGCGCAATGACAGCTAGATTGACCAGTACCAAAAAATCATGTTCCGACATTCACAGCAATTTTAAAACACACATGTATATGTATATTATAAATTAGTAAACGTGTATAATATTTCCACACATTAAATATTATTATTATCTGCATGTATTTTAAAATAATCTGTACTTCTCGTTACTTTATACGATTTCGCCATTTATTTTTATTAAGCTGGCAATGGAAACATTTATAATACTTACATTCATAATAATATATTTAGGACAATGTTTCATATGTTTTTATCGACGCACATTTTTTCGTTGTGTTGGGTGTTTACGGGTATAGACACCAACATGTTCGTGGTGACAAAATATTTAGCTTTTTATGTAATCTTTCTATTTAGTTAATTTAATTTGGTTGATTTTTTTTATGTACTGCGTTTGAAATGTATTATTTTTAGGCATTCAGATGGTTAATCGGCGGGGCGATTGACCCCTCTCCCCCGCCCGTCCCGCCGCCCTTTTCCCACCCCTAGGCCAGGCTCTATCTAGACTGCGACTCTCACTTTAGCCCGGGTGAAATCGCGAGTGCCCCCCCTGGTCTCCCACTACCCCCACATCTGGGTCGGTCCGCAGCGGGAGCGTATTGCTCGGTGCCGGTCGCTCATTACGGCTTCATCGATCTCCGCGCGCTATGCGATACGCTCTCGTCGTATTTTCATATTCGGAGCATTCAACCTTTAATCACCCGCTTTGGGTCATCAGGAATGTAATTAAAAATATTTCTTTCTTTGTTGTGTCAATTGTTGTAAGTAGTGAACTCGTGCAAGCTGTAGAATAACAGGTGGTTGCAGGCTCCTCGTCTAGATTCCAAAAATTCTAGAGCACCGGTCGCCAAACTTTGGGACCTCACGGACCACTAAATTCGTAATTTTAAATCCCGCGATGATGATGCAAATTGTGCTCACTTGGTAGTTATTTTTTTCTTTTATGTGTGCGGATTATAAACTCATCTGTCATCGTCGTATATTTATTTCTGTGTATGTGTAGGTTGGAAACATGTGTGCGGACAAATATTTATATGTGTGCGGCCGCCCACCCGCACACCTTAGAGCGAACATTGCTGCTAATGATTTTAATTTGAGAGCTAATCATCAGGTGTAATTAATAACTGAACTAGATACTGAATTTTGTCAACTTTTTCAAGTAGAGGAACGCGATTTGTTTAAACCTTGTATGAGAAATGTCAAGAAATCATGTCAAATGTCTATATACCTACCATTATATCTTTATTATATGGCGTAAACATTGGCTTTAATTACTTCGGTTTCAAACTCTGTTTTCGGTTTTAACTCTGCTTTTAAATTCGTTTCCAAATAGCCTAAACAGTTTTCGATTATGTTTTTACTCTATCAGAATAAACAATTTATCATCAATATTCAATAAATCAAAAGACTTTTGTGAATACAAAGAAGGGATCTTCTATTTTTTGCGTATTAAAAATATTTCTGGGTCATATTGACCCGGCGCGAGTGATGAAAGGTTAAATAGCAATCCGGAACTGCGCGCACTCGTCGCGGCCGACTGCGAGAAAGTGCTCCGCGCTCGTAAATTTCTGAACCATTCATTCCGCGTTCAGGTCCTTGGCATTGGCATTGAAACGAGATGTTCGTTCATGAATAGTAACTTTACCAGTCATTTATGTAAACTGACATTATTCGACAATTCATAGACAGCGTCCGACCCTGGCACGTAGAGAATTATATTTAGCGCAGTTCGTTCAATCCTCTCCAGATTACGGTTACAGACACAACACGATTTGCCACCCATTTGTTCATGCTCTACTAATACAAATACATCTAAATATAATAATTTCGTTGTCTGTGTGCCCCACAACTTCTTAGAATTGCGATTAAAAGATGAAATTACACGGCTGGAGAGTGACTCGAACCTCGGACGCGCGGGCGGTAACTAACCGACATAGCCACCACCGCTTCTCACTGGCGCCCCAAAAATATACTGTATATACTACACACTGTATGAGTAGGGCTGCTAAGACGCTAACCATTAATTTACACCTCCTCCGTGACTTAGTTACATTTTTTTTTAAATAGATAACAAACGAGCAAACTCAGGTTAAGTGTTTTTTTCATCATCATCGTCATCTTCATCTTCTTGTCTTAGTAGGGTCGGGGGCCCAAAGATTCGAAAAGTGCTTCCAGATTCCCCTGCCTTGTGCTGCTTCCTTATGTGTTAACCAGTCAAAACCCATCCTTTTTTCATATACTTTTTTCTGTTGTTTCTCCCAGCTTAATCTAGGGAGACCCACCGGTGGCCTTCATTTCTGGGTTACGAGAGGATATTTCTCGGTGCATGTTCCACTGGCATTCTTAGTACATACCAAGCCACCTCATTTGTGATTTCTCTATATAGAGGAGTGTGAGCTCCATGCAGAGTGTGTGCCTTATGTCGGCACTTCTCACTCTGTCCACCAGTGTGACTCTTGCTACCCCCCTCAGAAAATTTATGTTGGCAGCCTGGATTCGTGCTTTTTTTTCAATCAATTAGTTAAATATCTGAAAAAAGAAACAATTTAATTACTCCTTCAGTACGCTATCTAGAATCACTTTCATCTTCATACTAAGAAGGTCATTGGCAATTAATTGGCTAATAATTGTTGCAGCCGCTGAATAGTATCAAACTTATTAAATGTTCCTGCGATTCATATTTTATCATATCAATTCACATACCTTGCAAAAAATCTAGTTCAAGTTTGTACAAGTTTTAAATAATTTTATATAACTTACATAAAGCGAATGAATTTTTAATATTCCATATAAGTTAATTTAATGATATTCTAATGTTTTAAAGAATATAAGTCAGAAATATTGAAAAAAAAAAAACAATGCAAACTTTGAAGTAGCTTATCTCCAAAACTCTTGATATAAACGCTGTTGCTTCAACATTTTGGTCTCATAATATAGACGGGAATCTACCTGTAAATTATTGTGGACAAGCTCTAGGATTTAGAAAAATATATAGTCACCCTATCGCCGGGACATCTCAACTGGACCAAATTTTGTGTACATCGTAGTTCAAAATAAAGGCATCACTCACCGACGTTTACCCTAATTTTTCTATAACGTGCGCCTTTAAACTCACTCACCTGAGTAGAAAATTTTGTAAAAAAAATTTGTATGCAAGTATGCACCATTTCTTGCACTCTTTAATTATTATGCCGCTTAAAAAATACAGACAAATTAGAAAGTAATCACCTATAAGTTAATAATACAATATTCTTACTAGATTTTTTTACCATTAAATTTATTAAATCAAACCTAAAATCTGGTTTCCCATTTTTATTTCTGTGTGCAGGGGTTGGGAACACGTGTGAGGACAAACATTTATAAGTGCCGCCCACACCCCCACGCCTTAGAGGAAACATTGCCGCTCACCCCTATTTTTAATACCGGTAGTAAAAATAAAATATAAATGAGCCCTACAAAATATACATATTATCACACTTCTCGATCAGCCCACAATCGGAGCGGCGAAGGAAGTAACGAGGTCAGGCCGAATCCACGCGGTTCACACACGGCACGGCACCGGCGTGGCTTATGGCCGCGCGTCACGGCACGCAGCGGTGACTAATGAGAAGCGGCACTAAACGGTCGCACACGGGCCGATCGCAATCGCCGGACACGGAGGATTTCCGCCTACAAAGCGCGCCGGCCGCGGCGGAGCTCGGCGAGCGATCGCTTCGGGGCGCCGGCCGACACGAACGCCGCTCGTGTCGTCGCTGGTTGTTGCTCAATCGTCCGCCATTGAACCCCTTCAGATTCCTCCGTCGGGGCTGCGTGACGTTTGCGGCTCTTGATTCCGCGCAAAAAAATGCAGGCAGTGTCGGACAAATTTAATATAACAGGCAGTGCAGCGTCATTCTCTTTCGTGCCCGATCGTTGTAAATCTTCTTGCACTTTGCCCTCATTATATCGGGACATTTTCAAATTCACAGTCTCGTATCTTTTTGAGTTTTTGAGATTATATGCTTGAAGACCAGATGAGTTGTAAAACACTCACTCTTCAAAACGACACAAAGTTCACTCGAATGGGATAATCGGTCTCTGGGATATGACCCCGTTGTGTATTGAAGGATAAGAATGTTCTCAGGTTTTCACGGCCGTTCAGAATCTTCTGGTTTGTGTTTTATGGGGTATTATGCCGTGTTTTTACGACCTGTCTGATCGACGTTGTAAAACACTCACTCCTCTTCAAAACGACACAAAGTTTACTCGAATGGGATAATCGGTCTCTGGGATATGACCCCGTTGTGTATTGAAGGATAAGAATGTTCTCAGGATTTCACGGCCGTTCAGAATCTTTTGGTTTATGTTTTCTG
Organism: Agrypnia vestita; assembly: GCA_016648135.1. Taxonomy (NCBI): domain Eukaryota; kingdom Metazoa; phylum Arthropoda; class Insecta; order Trichoptera; family Phryganeidae; genus Agrypnia; species Agrypnia vestita. Next base: position 28,294 of record JADDOH010002920.1, read on the forward strand.
GGGTATTATGCCGTGTTTTTACGACCTGTCTGATCGACGTTCCGGATCCCATTACAGGGTCAATCGTCGTGACTGATGTGTTGTGAGTGTTGATGTAGTGGTTAAATATTGGCTTGCAATACCGTGTCGAAAGCAGATTGAAACGTTGTCAGTGTTTTGTTAAATACTCACGGTACTTCACGATATTGCTAGCTAGTACTTAACAGTAATTGTGTTCTTAAAACGTACGTATAATAAAATATTGTTGAAACAATTGTACGTTGATGGACGGAATTGCCATCACCGAGCGTGAGTCGAACTGCAAAGTAAAGAAAGAAAAATTTTCTTCCTCAATCAAAAGGATGTTATTGCCAAAAACTAGTCAATAGGTCATCGACATAAACATTACAGCTCAATGCAATTACTCTCTAAAAATCGTAGTAACACTTTCAATACTTCCCGTCGGCAGTCTGTAAGCAAGAGCTGGATATTTGTAGGGAAAGGGACATTAAGATCTGCAAGATCCTGGAGTAGGGACTGAGTACCGACATTTAAAATGCAATTGAAAAACAAGTGGTTCAAATCCTCCTCCTCTTGTCCACACTCACAGATTGAGGAGTTAAGAACATGAATTTTTGCAAGGTGTAAGCGGATAGAGCAATGACCCAGGCGCATTCGGCAAACCATTGAAGTCTCCCTCTTGCTCAATCGTAAGTTAAAATCTTGCCCAGCGATTGGAGCAGAATACATCGAACGCCAATTTCAACCAATGACACTTCATTATTTCGATCGGCAGTCAGCGATCACGAAACAACATTAATATTGCTCGGATTCCTTGACAGAGGTGATAATTATTGAGCTTATTTTTTCTGAATTATTTGTTGTGTCATGGCGAAGGTGCGTGAATCACGAACTGCGGCCGTCACTATTTATTGTCGCGGAGCTAATCACGTCATTACTGTACGTAGTTTCTGGTCCAGTTGACATTTTCTAGGCGCGAGTCGTTACCGCGGCCGCTCTGTGTAGCTCCGCCGCGCAGCGAGAACTTGAATCATTATGTTGTCGCGAGTTACGACATCGTTTAAATTCAGAATGCACAATGCACCGACGCACGCGGTGCGCAGAAAGTAACAAAACACATTCTATAATTAAAAAAATACAAATATTTCAAATATTGAATCATATAGAAAATGTACAAAAAAAATTTCTTCAAATCATCTTCGGAATTACTCCTCTTAAGTACAGTATGTACAATGTACATCGTTAAAAATAGGTCACTTCAGATGTTATAGTATTTCGCGTGTACTTGATATATTTTATGTGATAGTATTTTTTAAGTAAATGATTTAAATATAATATTATTATTAAAGTCATTAAAATAACAATACAACTTTGATAAAAAAAATTAACAACAGAAAATTCCTAATTTTTTTTCAATTTGAAAAAACTTATCTCGTTTAAAAAACGTGTATGCGCGTTAGAAATTATAATTCTTTGATGTGAATAAAAATAAACTACGTCCTGTGTTGTACATATTGCGTTGGAACATAACTGGACAGAATGCACATGCGTATTTCGCCTTGTCCCTACAATATTCAGTCTGGGTCTTTTACAAGTGCACTTAGTCAATATATGAAATATATAAACTTTGCTTTCTTTGAGACTAACTTCACGGTGTGAAAACTTTTATCGCGTGATGTGTGCGCATTTCGTTGCATATAAAATAAAAATTGATAATTTGTATAACGCTATTTTCGTAAAAATTCACCTCAAGGGTGCTTTATACAAACATAGTCCTACACTAGTATTTAATTAAATTAATGGAAATGATTTTTACAAAAAGGTGTGTTTTGAGTCTTTTTTAAACACTGTTTCTGATATATTGTTCCGTATTACGGAGGGAAGAGAGTTCTACGCCTTTGGACCCGCCACTTCACTCCATAAGCACAACTTTAAAAATGCTGTACATACTTTCGATAGATTGTTTAATTTTCGATTTTTTTTTTAAACAGATAAATTTTAAAATAGATAATAATTTTTAAATAAACACGGAATACGTGTCACATCAATATTCTTACTATTTTCAAACTAAGCTAAATAAACGCTTGTGCTATGAAAATAGGACTAACTTGCTAGTCCGGAGTGAGGTTCGAACCCGCGACCTTTGGATCACAAAGCCAGTGTCCTAACCAAGCTACTAAATTCTAGAAATAACACAAATTATTTCATATTAGGTACTTGATAGGTACTTGATTATCCATGTTTGGTCGTAATATTATTATGATAAAACTCTAAAAATCTGTCTTTTCTGACTTGTCTGAATTGAACTCGTCTCGAATGTGATCAAATCGACGTTATTCCCGTCCTTTTCTATCAAAACCTTTTCTTTTTAAAAATAACGTCTTTTAATATTTTGAAGATATTCAAAATAAAGTTTCGCCTTGAAAGAGTATGCAATGTACCCCGAAGTTCAAACTTAAATATTAAAGTACCCCAAAAAATAGAGATTTTTTGTACACACTGTTTTATTGCAAAAATTGAGTCACCGCTCAGCCGTAATGACAGTCGCAATGATGCAGCGATCTGGCAATGCCATGTCCGCCGCTGCACCAGAGCTGCAGCCGTGTCCAGGTCGGCTCTATTGCCGTCACCAGACGTGGCCGTGATGCAACGTTCCAATGACCCGGACGGCTCCACAATACGAGCCGCAGCCGATCTAATGGCCCTTTCTTTCATCTGCAATGATATAAATTGTCCACGCAGCATAATATTATCCATCATATGCCCCCTTCAATTTGAAATAAGAAAAATGCGTTGTTATTGTCATTTATAATTGAAATATTACAGATATTATTGCTTCGTTCACGATTTTTTGTATTATTAAGTTTGTATGTACTAATGATGTTCTATATCAGTGATCGAGAACCTAAGACACGCGTGCCATAGATGGCGCGTGTTGACTGATGGGCGTTCATATTACTAAAAGTGAATACATTTGAACCAGATACAAAACTTTATGTATCTAATGTAGCGATGGTTAAACCGTTATTTTAATCGGTTATTTTCGGTGCAGTTATTTGGGATTTGTACAGTTGCCGGCAAACTTCTTGAAAATTTTTAGCGTAGTGGGGGAATGCGCAGAAGACAAAATTTGGGTCTCTTTGGTGGAATGGTACATGCGCAAACTTCCCCCCACCACGCCGTAAAATTTCAAGATGTTTGCCGGCTACTGTATCTGGTTGTATCGATAATTGATAACTAAAATATAATTGTTGTCTAGTATTGATTGTTGTCAAGCCATTCGCCAATCATCGACGCTATCAGATGCAAATCTCAAATAACGATTAACCGGTTAAAATAGCATCACTAATCTAATGTACAGCAGAAAAAATCTCTTTAATAAATAACTGATATGATAATATTTTTATATATAGATATGTTTTAAGAACGCATTTACTGGATTTTGTCCCCAGGGGGATGATTAATTAGTACGAGAAACGTGTGTGAAAGTATTTTTATACGATGGCCCGGGGCTTACAACCTGTATAAGCTGTCTTAGGTGATCACTGTACTCAATGCAACGTTCACCAATTCCATCTAATATTAAATAAACGAAAGATTCTCAGATTTGAACATTTACAGAACTTTCAAAATATTGGTAGTGTGTGGATGTTCTTGCGATGGAATTGGTGAACGTTGCATCGTGTAGAGTGATCACTTAAGCCAGCTCACAGAGATTGTAAGCCCATAAATACTTCCACCCACGTTTCTCATATTCACAGCCCGTCCCTGTGAGATTTTAATAATTTATCTTAATTAACTGATATGGGTTTTTATTGGTTCATTTTTGTGCAATGCTTTCCTTTTGTTCTGCTATATCGCTGTAAACGTGAATTTATAATTTCAAATATGTTTTAATATACTTTGTAATACACACACAATATGAGTTATTAATTTACAACTATAGTTTCGAGAGGAGCAGTCCCTCTCATCATCAGGTATAGATAATAACTAACTTAAATACAAAATTTATCAATCTAATTGGGTAGGTCAGGGGGGTCAGGGGGCGCGCGGCAGGGAAGGGTATTTTTTTCGCCGAACAGCTCTAGGAGTGGTGAACTGGACTGAAATGTGATATTATTTATTAATGTGTTTCCAGAATTTAAATTTTTTAGGATTTCAACGGTTTCCAAACTATTCATTATCCATCGTCTATGGGGAACCGAGTGGAGTAATTTTCAATTTCAATTTCAATGATATTAGTGAATTTATAATTTTATAACAGAAATTGATTGTATTAAATTCCGATAATCTCGCTGGATTCGACCAAAATACAATTGTGTTTTTTATGCTTAGAAGCTCGTGCTTTTGAAAATCAAAGCAAGTTCTTTGCAAACGAAATACTATTTTTCGCTATTATATTTAGTCAAATTTAAAGTATCCTCAATTACACTTAAGTAATTAATTTTCAACAGCTTCCTCTCATTATTAAGATAAAAAAATGAATGTAACCTACTTTTCAAATTAGGTTTTTATCGGAATTTTCTGCGTAAACCATTCTCTCTGAGTATTTTTTATATTTTTACGTACGTTTTATTTCAAAACCGGTTCAAATTAAAATTCTTCAAAACAAATGTAATTTAGTGTGTGTTTCCATGGTGACATTTACAACGGGTTTTGATAATTGGTTTTGTCGATCAAGTGGCAACCGTATTTTTTGTAAAACGTGGTTTTACTACACATTAATAGTTCAACACTTCGATAATTTAATTGTGTCCATAAATTTAATCGTTTTAAAAGATATCTTCATAAACGATAAAAAAATATATCAACAATATAAAAAAATATATCTAGACTCATAAATTATCATTAAGAATTTAGTTTGAGCGGTGTTTGAAATATGAAATTTTTGAAAGGTCGAAAAAGAAAGCACGAAGACAGGTTAAATCTTTTTCAAAATTTTGTTTTATATATTTGAATATAGTCAGTTTAATACTTCACCTGTTGATGAGAGATTCTGTTTCTCTCGAAAGTCGAGTAGTAAATTATAAAATTATAATTAAACTCACTTAGAGGCAACTTAGTTTAAGTCGAGGCTTTTGAGATGTGGATCTATAGATGCATATTGATAGAGTGACGAATGTATATAGATAAAAAAGCTGGAGTATCTCGGACGAATTATATGAGAGGACCAAAATATAGTCTAAACCAACTCATCATCTAGGGGAAAATAAGTGGTAAAAAAGCGTAGGAAGACGCCGCATCTCATGGCTGCATAACTTAGGGACTAGTATAAGTGTAACGTTGTTCCGTGCAGCGGTAAATAAAATCGTAATCGCCAGAATGATCGCCGACCTCCGATAGGAGATGGCACCATAAGAAGAAGAAGAAAAGGGTAAAGAGGTTTTAATTAGGGTTGAATTACAAGAAAAGCAACAAGAAGTATTTTCACGTCGTATATTAACTTATTTTATGAATTACGTATATACCAACTACGTTGCGGGACAGCATATAACTCGATCCATTTTGAAATTTTCAAAATAATTTGTTATAAAATAATATTAATCAATGTTTTTTTTTTCGTTTATTAGCTAAATAACTTTTAGTTTGCATCAAACATGATTAATGGTAAGAATAAGATAGCAACAGAGTTTATGAATAAGATAGTAACAAGTACAATTTACAGTTTTTTTATGAGCAGGCCTTTGTCGTTACCTACCTCGCTAGGTACATAAATTACCTGTTCTGAGGTAATGTACGCTGTAAACAATGATAATAAAACGAATTTTGTATATCCAGAAATTACGTCATATTTTTTTTTAATTTGAGGGTATCTTTTTGATTCCTCAAGGCGGTGTAACCCCTATAAACCTTATATTCAAGAATTAAAAAAATATCTATCCTGTGTAAATGTGACCATTCATTATTACACATTCACATCATCAGGCGTTTCACATTCTGGTAGCCGCGGCACTTGTCTGCCGTCCGTTGCGTGTATCCTCCGCTCGGCCCACCTGTTGCCGCTCGCGCTTCTCACCTTCTAAGTAGGACGGCAGGTGGCGAGAGGAGTCTTCAGGTGGCCATCCTCCGACGAGACCAGCCGGCCCCTTAGTCGCGTTATAATATTTATATCGGCCGAAAAGGGCTCCGTCCAACGCGACCATCGGAGGTTTAATGCTGTTTTACTGACCAAGTTAATCACAGTACTTTTATCACGCAAATGTATCGCCTAATTAATTAAACTGTTATTAATTAATAAATTATGGGTATTGAAAGGACGGATATTTTAAACGAACCTTATGAGATTCTCGACATATCACAGCGCCATTAGGAGAGTGCCCTACCACCACGGGGATCGAAGACGTACTGATTATTTCTTGCGCGGTCGCAGATTGTATGCGCTGCGTGGAGGTTGTTGATATTTTCAGTTCATTGTCGTTTGGAGCCCTCAATCCCAGAAAACAGTAATCTTTGTTGTGTAATATACAGAATGTAACAGTAGACCCCCGCTCAAGTTATGAGTCGAAAATGTTCGAGCAACAATGTCCTAACATCAACAGTTATGGAGATAAACTAAATCAAAGTTTGCATTATTTTCCAATATTTCTGACCTATCTTATGTAATCTCCTGTGTAAAACGTTGGGTTAAAATAACTTATATATGGAATATTAAAAATTCACGCGCTTTGATACAAGTCAAATGAAATATTTGAAACCTTGCAGAAATTTGAACCAAAAATTTTTTGCTAGATTTCAATTATGTTATTCGATTTGTGTTAAAAAGCTAATAATTTTTCAATATTTTATATAAGTTTAATTGACTCGGACTATCATTAAAAAAACTTTAATGATAGTCCGAGGGTTCACAGAAAATAGTAAAAAATGTTTTAAAAAAATACAAAATTTGAAGTCGGTTACCCCCACAACTAGTGATATTACGGCAGTGCTGCTAGAACATTTTCGACTCATAGTTTAGGAAGGAATCTACGTGTAAAAGTACTGTGGATTTTTCAATGTAATGTAAAACAATAATGGAAAATCTCACAATGATAATCTGTTGGTACGTAGTAGAACCACGATGTATAAAAATATGACATTCTTAACTCAAAAACGTTTTTTTTTTCGGAAAGGTGATATGATATAGCGTTTTACACTCGTGGTGCTACTGTGCAGATGCGTTTACGTGATAAACATGCATGTGCATTTAATTATTAATAATAAGACAAAGTGAAAGTGAAGTGAATAGGGGAGGAGGTGTTAACGGTAATGTAATGTGACACAAAATAACGTATTCATGGAGACGTATCGAAATCAAGCAGACGTTGAGGTCTTTCTCGTTAAAGTATCGAATACGATCTGATTCTGGAAGCATTCCAGTATTGTTTTATATGGATGTTTACGAGATGCATACGGGCGAGAAGATTCCCAAATCTGCTTTCCCAGGTTAATTAATATACATTAAGTTAAGGTGTCCACTGCTATCTCACCACGTGACTGTTCACAAAAATGGCATTGTTTATACAATGATGGTTTGCTAAAACTAACACCAAAAAATAACCGTAATAAATAAATTATTGAGAAGTAGAGTAAATAAACAATTGGGTAGAATCACAGAACACCAAAATATATATTCATAGACATGAACTAACTTGTAAATATTTGTGTATACGTTTGACTTGTGTAAAAAATTACTACGTGCTTCTAAATTTTGAAACAATTATGAAGTGGTAAATAGTTCTTTTAAAAAGTGTAATAGCTTAGTAAATAAGTCGCGCATTATTACGAAAATACGTTTTGTTTACCAGTGGATTTAATTATGCAAGAATAAATATTTTAACTACATTATCATATAAATGTATCTTAAACAACTGCTCTCGCTGAGACCCAATGCCCTCGCCTATAGAAGGGTTTTACCTGTGGGGTATAAAAGCAAAGGCAGCAATGTCAAAAAAAAATTGAATGCAGTTATCAAGGATTACTAATTTATAATGTAGGTACTGAATTCGAGATTTTATAGGAAACTTAGCCTATAAATTAATAGGAAACATGATTTTAAAATATGAAATCTAGAATTTAGTACATTTTAAATTAGTAATCTTCGGTGATTGCATTTAAAACATTTTTATTATTTTTTTGGATATTGCTGCCTTTGCTTTTTATACCCCACACTTCATCCGCAATTTTATATTCTGCGGGTAGAATAGTTTCCAGGCGTCGATCCAATAAAGACATGTGATTGAACCGATTGATGTGTGGTGGTGGGTACATGATATAGAAAGGACGGAAGGAAAGGCGAATCTAGTGTGGCGATAACGCAACCATTTAACAGTCGGAAGAGTTTGTCAGCGCGATGGAGCCACGAGCGAGTGGAGTACAGGTTTTCCGTTCGGCAGGGCGATCAAGGCGCTGCAGCAGCTGCTGTACTGCTGGCCGGGCTTCGCGCGCGCGGCCGAGGCGCAGCTGCGGCTGGGGCTCATGTACAAGGCGCTGGGCCACTGGAGGCCGGCCGCCAAGCACCTGCAGCTCGCGCTCAACGACAACTCGGAGACCACCTTCACCAAGCTGGACGGTGCGACCATTCTTCTTCATTCTCCGGGGATGGGACGGTTTAGCGCCCTTCTTGTTCCGGAACAGCGTTTCTCAAATAGTTTTTACTTATAAAGCGCGTCGTAACATCAAATATTTTGAGTTTGTCCAAATTTACAATCACAATACTGGATATTATACATAGATGTCTTACAGAGACTGACATATTTATATGGGAAAGTAGGTATGGAAGTCTTCGGGTGTTTATTGGGCTCAAGAACTATAGTATGGGCTGGCTTAAGCGATCACTTTAGTGTTTTTTGTTGTTGTGATGGTTCATGAGTGAAATTGGTGAATATATTGTGTAAAGATATTACTTAAGCCAGCTGTACAATATGTCGTAAACCCTATGAACGGCCAAAGACTTCCATACCTACTTTCCCATATAAATAGCTTCGTTTCAGTGACACATCTATAATAATGTCTAGATTAACATCAAACCTCATAATAATTGACGGCCCTCGTAACCCAGCGAGTATGACACTAGCTTGTCACTCAGAAAGTTTCGGGTTCGATTCCCGGTGAAATCATAATTGATCTATGTGATTTACTCGTCTGGGTGTTTTTTGATGTTTCTGTAATTGGGCCTATTGGCCTGTTGAAGCGAGAAAAAAATAACCCCACATACAGATAAATAAACGTATGCAAAAAACACTTTTCTAAAATGAGTGAATAATCAAATCTACACAACTTTAGCTTGACTGAATAATCCGACCTATTCTGAAAATAACAATATTGCTTTTTTGCTAATTATTACCCTAACACTCCCTGCAGCAGAAGCGATTTCATATTAAAATATATGTAGTTTGAAAATACAGTCTTACGGTTGATAAGTAATTTCTACAATTTTTTGTGCGATTTTATTCGATTATTACAATTTTTAAAATCTATAATTAACAATTTTTGTTCTATTTCCTACTCCAGTTCTACCGCCGAATTGCCACAAACTTTATAATTAACATAATAAACATTAAATATTACATACATATATAGCAGCGTAGTAAATTTTAATACTCTGAAACACTTACAACTTCATTAAACTTTTTATATTATTTAGTTTGAAACTTAAATGTTTCTTTTTCATTCATCATTCATTTGGTTTGGGATTGTTCTGTACGCCTTTATATTCATTAAGTCGTGTTAATTTTAAACGCTTCATTAAAAATATCATTGATTGACACCCATTGACCGAACCATGAAACTTTTTAAAGTAATATTCCGTTCCTAACTGCACCTGTTGAAAAATCTCCAAACATCGTTTTAAAAGATCGAACTGCGGCGCTGCACCAGCTGTTTAAAAAGAAAACTTCGAACATTACAAACGTTTAAATGTGCCGACTCTAGCGGCGGTAGGGGTAATCTCACGACTCCCGCGAACGCGCGCTTTTGGGGTGATTTTCGAGAGTTTTTTTTTTTCACTTTGAACATTCTCATTTTGGAAACAAGGTAGGTTAGTATCACGTCACTATCTCCGGTGCGGCCGTTCGGCCGAGCGGGCCTGGGTGAACGCGCCTCGCGTTGCGGTAGGTCGCGGTCATTTTTCGCGCGGCACATGCTCTCTCGCCGCGATCCGTCTCGTTTCCCACATTTCGCAATTTCGCGGCGGCTGGTGCACTCATTGTCCGCGGAGATCGTGACTCGATATCGGATTTAATTAGTTTTATCTCTGTTGGATCGAATGACGTCATACATAATTGATTCTTCGATTCTAAACACGACTTTTGACCTTTTCCATCGGTAGAAGTACCTTTCCAGGTCGGCGGTGCTACGAAAAGTATGAACAATTAATTATAGGGAATTTTCAATCTCTGGAACAAAACCACGTGTCAAATTATGTTGCAAATGGATTTGCGATTTTAGGATTAATTAAAATTTGAATTTTTATATTTATGGAATATTGCGGGAAAAATGGGCTTGACATGGCACTTATTTTGTGGTGCAACATGATTTTTTAAAAATCTTGAAATGAACTAATCCTTTTACTACACACACAACTGAGTATAATCACTCGTTTGCCTAACATTTTAACAGTCAGGAATTACTCCGGAACAAACTGGACGACCGCGCGACACATTACCAATATTTACCATAATTATATTATTTTCTGTCAGTGTACAAAGATAATAATTGTTTGTCATAGATAAATAAACAGACAACATGAACAATTTATTTATTTATTTTTATCATGAATAGATTTTTTTAAATCTTTTAAATATACAAGAGTATTTTTCGCGCGAATGTCTGCTAATCGTGCAGGCTCATTAGACCTTTTTCCATTTAAGAAGGACAAATTAATATGTGTAAGCCATGCGTACGAGGCAAATTATTTTGTTATGTTGGTGTTTATGGGTATAAACATCAAAACAACGAAACAATATGCCTCGTACGCACGGCTTACACATACTAATTCGATTGTCTTTCTTATATTGAAAGAGGTCTACCTAGTATGTATAAGAAGTTTATGAATAGTAGGTTATTTTCGATGAGTAGTGGTTTTGTTACAAAAAAAATATTTTTATGAACGGGTACTTCTAGACTGTACACATAATGAAATGGGCGATAAGAGATCAGGGGCATCCAAATTATTAGAATTAACTGCATCTATCGCTAAGTTTGAAGTTGATTATAATTAAAAAATATATACATGTAGTCTAAAATATATTTTTCCCTTTGCAGTGAGATTTCACATCGCGCACACGTACGAGATTCAGGGGCGTAGCAAGGCGGCGAGGGACGCGTATGAAGCTCTACTCAAAGAAACCGATATCTCCATCGCCCTCAAGGCTGATGTCTGCAGGCAGCTTGGTGAGTACTTAGTGGCGCTAACTAATCTCAATGCTAATAAATATCTACTATTAATGCGCAGGTATAGGTCTTTTCATATAAGCTTGCAATTGAGTTAGTGTGGGTACAGTGCGTAATACGCGAATTGTTTCGTTGTGTTAAGTTTAGGGATACGAGAGGGGCATATCTTTTATAACGTAAATTTAGCACGAGGGTTGAAGTGGTCGCCAGCAGGAACAGATGGCTTCCGCGCAAGACCTGTTACGTTCAGATACAAAGAACATTGGAGGATGACTCTGTGTAAAAGCCTCAGCGACCGTAGATTGTGCATATGAAGATGTAACATGTAAATAAATTTAGCATTTTATAATATAGGTGTCTGTACATACCCATTTATTTAATTTTCTTATATTCAAGGACAAACCAGTCAAGCGCTTTTCAGTATTTGAGACAATTTAAAAAAATATTTCATTCCTCACCGTACACACAAATGTAATGTAAACACGCTAATATGAACATATTATGCAGGATGGCTCTATCAGTCAGTGAGCGGGCTAGGCGAACGAGCCTTGCGTGAGCGTGCTGCAGCGTGGTGTCTCCAGCGTGCTGTCGTTGCTGAGCCAGCATCGGGTCAGGGGCTCTACTTACTGGGCCGTTGCTTCGCCGCTCAGGGGAAGGTGCACGACGCCTTCATAGCATACCGGAATTCAGTGGAAAAATCTGAGGGTAACGCCGACACATGGTGCTCCATTGGGTGAGTTAAGCAGTTATGTATTTATTTACTTTTGTATATAAATATTACTACAATGGCGGGTTTGTGGACATTTCTTAAAAACCAACCACACAATTTTGTTGAACAATTGAAGTATATTTCTGGTACACAATATTATTGTGACAGAACTAACTCCATGATAACGAGATGAGTAGGATATGGATGAGGAGCATATTAACCCTTATAGTGCCGACGAGCGCCATGGCGCTCGTAGGTCGGTGTGCGAAAAATGCCAGCGTCGCGATAGCGCTCGTTTCGACAGCTTACTTTTGGCGCGCGTCAGTGACGGTCGTGTTCCCGCGTTCACATTTTTATTCATTAAATTGCGTTCTAACTTACTTCAATCACACTTTTTTCTACGCTCATAGGTAGGTGTGCGAAAAATGCTAGCATCGCCGTAGCACTCGTTTCGACAGTTTACTTTTGGCGTGCATCAGTGCGTTCTAACTTTTTTCAATCACACTTTTTTTCTAAAAACACTGTTATTATTATTTATTTCTATAATCCTAAATTTGATTTCAAAATGTCGAACACGAGGGAAAGTTCCGATATGGATGTTGAAATGACAGAACAATTCGTAAACTGCCATAGCGGGAGTGATATATATATATATATATATTCTGTAATTTTCTTGTCAATAAATATGTAGTATTCAATTTCTGTGTTTTTATTCATAGTTTGAAATCTTCTGAAGAGAATGTTGAAAAAATTATGAAAATTAGTGTTTTGTAACAGAAATGGTTAGTGGTTTTGGTGTTTATATAAATTATTTATGAAAATGCACTTTTTACTGGCATTTTTAGCATATTTTGACAAAATATTTATGGCACTAAAAGGGTTAAGCATCACCCCATCATTGACTGTATTCCTAGCGGAGCTATAGCATCCATTAAACTCGGTGTGGCATACACCTTTCTGTTTCTTTTTTTATTATTACCAGCCCTCAACTGGTGTATTAACATTATAGTATATAGTATATAAGATTTTTGATAAGCACAGGTAGTACTAGAACATAAAATGGCAGTGGGCTCGGAGCACAGACAATCGCTGAACAAATGCAATTATTCAAGAAGCCATCACGCTGCCTTTAAACCCACAATGAATAACAATGGACAAAGAAAAATGGAAAACTTGTGGAAGCCTTCATTCAGCAGTGGATAGAAATCACTGATGATGATGATAAATACTAGAATACAACACTTGAACTCTTGAATATTTTTTTTACCATTTTTTTTTTATCATTTTTACCATTTAGCCATTTTTTACCAAGTAAGTCGTAATTGAAATGTTTTTAACTTTCTTTTCAAATTTTCTTTTCCAGGGTACTCTACCAGCAGCAGAACCAGCCTATGGATGCGCTGCAGGCGTACATATGCGCGGTGCAGCTCGACAAATGCCACTCGGCCGCATGGACTAACCTGGGCATCCTGTACGAGAGCTGCCTGATGGCGCGCGATGCCTTCGCGTGCTACCTGAACGGCTCCCCGGCTGATCGCCACACGCAAGGCGGCGCGCTGACGCAGCGCATCGCCTTCCTCAAGGGCCACCTCGCGCAGGCCCCCATGCCTTCCATTACCAGCAAGTGAGATTGAGATTTTGATTTAAGTCTTTATTCTAGATTTCATATATCGTGTGTCCGTCTTAAAGATGGGTAGAGTGAATAGAGCAACACATATATTTCTATGCAGACATGACTTTCTTCTTATGTCAGAGAATAGTTTTACTTAAGCTTGTCAATTTGTAAAGTTTTGTTTCTGGGTAGGCTACTTTTGCTATTCATCTTAATTGTACACCCATCTCAGAACAGGTATTTCTACGTACCTGGTAAAGTAGGTGGTGGCCGAAAGGCTCTCTACATACTATCTTATATTTATGTAGGAATGTGTATGTGTTAAGCATTTAATAATCACGTGTCTAATAAACACTGATTTATCAGCACTGAAATTAAATTAAAGATACCACCAGCTCTTTAAAATCAAATTATTTACTTTTTACTATGTGTTATTGTCACATTGAACTTATATTTTTTCATATATCTTCATTTTTTCTGTCATTATAATTAGAAAGTGAACATGAAATTTTTGAAATCTCTCTGAAATCTGAGTCTCAATTGTTTGCATAGACAAAGAGTCTTAATATAATAATGAACAGCATCACATTAAGTAATTAAAGGGTCAATGTTTGAAGAATCAATTATTATAATAATGACCATTAAAAATAATTGTGTTGAACTTATCTTTAGCATTTTGTCTAATGGACATTAAATTTACAAGTAAGATTTTTTTTAAAACTTGTCTGTGGAAGCGCTTAGGATTTTTGTCTCGTTATTTATTGTCTTGAAAGTGGAATTTTGTTCATGACTAATGAACATAAAAGAAATAATTCATTTTTGTCCTTATAAAAAATAAATTTTATTTTGCTAAAATTATGTTAATATTTCTCCACCTTTGTATACATATAATTGTGTTGAGAATTCCTAATTAATTTATGAAATGTCATGAAACATCTAGATTTTAATATACTTACTATTAAGTTATTTGTATGGTAACTTAATTTAAGTTTGATTTTTTCAGATTTATTGTCTCCATTTAATTTTAGGTGGAGACGGGGGTATCAGTAACACTGTTCACGTGAGATACATATTGTTATCAATTAGATAATTATGTATTTTTAATGAACTTATATTAAAGTTCTTTCCAATTGACTCTTTGCATTTAGTTCAATCGATTGTTTATTTGTCGTCACTATCATAAATATAAAAAAACATACGCGTCACATAGCAGTATTCGCTTTTCTTAGATCTGAACTAGGTAAATTTAGTATGTTTATGTATTCATGTTAGATGTATCCATTATAATTAAGGCTGTACTAATGAATCTATTACATTCAGGCTGATTACTATTGCAATCAGGAACAATCGAAATCAATGTTCACAGTAAGATTTTTGATTTACTTTTAAATGTATCTTAAATTATAAAGATCTCGATTTCTCCCTTAAATACAGATATTTCAACAAATTATTTAATTCTCAACAGATTGATTCGAATCACAACGTACATTTTATTTCATCCCACAAAATTATTATGATTAAATATAGAAAAACTCTAGAAATGATTTTTTTCCGTGATAATTTTTATTCTTGTCTCTTTTCTAAAACAAAAATTTCACCAAAACATTTCCTTCTAGTAAGGTTTATGTAAAAAATGCAGCCTTTTTAAGAAATTGAAATTAATTAATTATATATTAGTCTCACTCTGAAAGAATATGAAATAGCAATAGTACGTAGAGTACATAGAATACCGAATAAAGAATAGAATTTAATAAAATTTTAACTGAAAAGTTAAAAAATACCCCTTAAAACATTTTTAAATCGCATCTAATCCAAGATTCTTATTTTGAGATTAACTATGTGATTCAATTAAGCCTTTCCACGTTACTCCTAGATATGCAATTTATTCTTTTCGTCACATCAATATAAATGATCAGTATGGGAAAATGTGACATTGGTACAGTTTTCATTATTGTGGAATTCTCCGTAAAATTAACAACATTTTCTCTATATTAAAAAAATCACATAATATGGGTACCTGTCTATTTCAATAGATTTACTGGACTCATTGTTAAAAATGGACATTGGCCCTTGTTAATCCAAGGTAAAACAATTCAAGTCATTCAAATATTGGTGTGCTCAAATCTTTTCAGCATTTATAAGTATAATTGGAATGAATTTTATTATTACATTTTTATTGCTACCTACCACAATATATACTTTATATATAATATTTAAATGGTGTATTTTTTCTATTTATTTAATACACCCTGCTTTATTATTTTCAAGAACTTTTTTACACATGCTTCTACAACATTCTTCTATCCGATAATAGTAAATTCTCTATTTTGTAAATATATGTCTGAACTATTTCTTTACTGATGTTAAATGTGATGTGCGCGGGTGTGATGTGTAGTGGTGTGAACATAGAGAATTCCGATTCTCAATTGTTTCAGTCAAATTAGTATACACTCCATACCTAAGCTGTACTATAAAAACGGTAACATTAAACTAATATTTGATCAAGCTTTAGGGTATAAATATTTATAAACTTGTACTTATACATCTCTTTTCCATAGACGACGTCAGCTACCATCGATAGAGGAGGCATGGAATCTTCCCATATCGGCAGAGATGTCTTCGAGACATCCAAAGCCGCACCAGGTAATATATTTTTTTAGTTTGTCTTAGTATTCGTAGCTATACATTTATTATATTCTTAATTTTTTATGCATTATGTGTTCATAATTTTCTGGATTAACTTTTGATAGAATGTAGTATTTTATGAATTATAGAGTTGAATTTTTATTCTTAAATATATGCTTGTCCCGCATACTTACAAACTTACATGAGCAAGATGGGAAGAAAGAATTATGTATAAATGTTCAAATGAAAACGCTGATGTGTTACTGTGAAAACAATGAAATTTACGTGAACAAATGAAAAAATCAATTAATTATTAAAGATGTATGGGCTTCCCAAGAACTTACAACTTTAGAATATTTGAAATATGTCCCTTTCGGACTCACGCTTTACCGAGTCAGATGAAAATGCTGATGTTTCATAGTATTTTCGATGAGAGCAAGGAACACTGAAGTTGTGTGAGTTCCGTAAGCTCTTACAACTTTGGAATATTTGAAATATGTTTATATTTTATAGCAACATATTAATCGCCTGTTATCTACCTAAGATCACTGATTTTTTCTTATCTATTAGCCGCCCAGCAGCGGTGGCGCCCCGCCGCCCTACCCGGCCAAGCGAGCGAGAGAGGGGGGGGCCCCGGCCCCTCCGCCCGCGGCCCCTCCCCATCCGGTGGCATCTCCTGCCGCTCCAACGCCGCCTCCCCACCTCACCCCGCAGCAGATACAGATGCTCCAGTATCTGCAGAATAATGCACATAACCTGAAGCCGCCGCAACAGGTAAACAAAGAGAGGATTCATTATTTGAGCATTCTTGATTAGTGATGGTAATTTAACCGGTGACACACTAACCGCTACTTGAGATTTATATGTGATGGCAATTGATTTTTGGGCAACCATTGATACAAGACCACAGAATTATGTTAGGTACCAATCATCGATTCAATCAGATACAACTCCCAAATAACTACCGTAAAAATCAGTTAAAATAATGGTTTGACCATCACTAATCTCAATGACTACATTTTAACTATTTAACTTTTTATTTAATGTCCGAAGCTTTGTATTTAAATGCTAACCGGTTTCAGAACACCTGTTTCATTATAAGGGCAGTATAAAACTAATTAATATCTTTAATTTTGCTTATGGACTTGTCGACGTATAGTCTAGTCTAGTCCCACGAGTTTTGTATACAGGCTATTCCAGAAACTTCTAACCAGAAAATTGCATACATGTGTTGTTTACATCCGGAATTGACTGTGAAAATTTGAACTGTGGATTTCGTCAATTAAAGCGGATGCAATTTAATTGACATCTGTTATCAAAACTGTTTATATTCAATTTTTCGACATTGAAGGGTCAGTAACGGATTTCCCTTTACACAATCAAAAAACTGTATTCTATATACGTCACCTACCAGCCTTTTCATCAAATTTATTTTCGACGATGCCTAATGGCGAAATTCATTCAAAATCCATTTCTTCCCTATGCAAAGTATTTTTTGTGGTCTAAGTAAATTACTTTCCTGTTAAGGCGGTACATTCACTGCAAATGCATTTTTCGGCGTTTTTTACGAAAATGTGGGTTTTTATTGTTCATTTATATCAGAATGTATATGATAGATTACAATTTTTTTAGGGCGATACCTTAGATAGAACCTTTGTTCTTATATAAAAGTAATAAACTGAACATTATTTATAATAATTAAGAAAAATATAGGCATTAATCCACAGGCCGCGGCAAAAAAAACGTTTTTAATGTTCCCGGGCAAAGTGTGATTCGTTTAAAATTTGTGTGTAAGCATAATATATTTTTCATGCATATAAAGTTAACTTAATTATCTAGAATTTGTACGTAGGAAATTAAGAAATATTCAATATTAAAAAAGATATCATTTTTCATACATGCTTAAATATTTACGATTTTTGGTCATTTTCAAATGTTGTTTATTCATATAAAAAGATGATTTTAAACGATATATTGTATCTATATTCGCACTTTGAGTCTTCATTCACTATTAAAAAGCTAATTTTTTTTATAAAAAACACGTTAATTAATATTTAAAAATAAAAATTCTATAGTATGAAATGTGTCGAAAAATTACGCAGTTTGCAGATCACAATCCGCGCGCCAGCCGGGAGAGGCGGACGCATTCATGTAGTCCAATCATTTTTTCTTAAAAAAATCACTTTAAAACGTGTTTTTATGCCAAATTTGACTTTAGTTCAAAATAATATCATATTATATATTCGAAAGCAATCTATTCATCGCAGATAATAATGTTTTTTTTAACTAGTTTTGTATTAAATTGCATTTCTACTCATAACCTAATATTGAACGCATGTCACTTTTGCCGACTTGCTCGCTGACTCGCTATGTTCGCGTTGATGTCATTGTTATTTGAAAGTGTTTTGA
Source organism: Agrypnia vestita (assembly GCA_016648135.1). NCBI lineage: Eukaryota > Metazoa > Arthropoda > Insecta > Trichoptera > Phryganeidae > Agrypnia > Agrypnia vestita. Next base: position 47,019 of record JADDOH010002920.1, read on the forward strand.
CATTTCAGTCGGAAGTCAAAATAATATCTAAATCTGCTTATTCGACAAAAGTTTTAAATTAAAAAACAGTGATATAAGAAAAATTGTTGTTTACTTTTTTTTTACAACACCTAAATTATTGTAGAAATATACATACGCTTTTTTATATTCTAGACTTAAAACATTTAAAATTCTAATAATATTACACAAGCATGACTTGCGTTCCCATATATTTTAAACGTCGGTACTCCATATGGTTGTCTCGTTTCCTCGCAACCTTTCTATCTCACAAGGGGACACGTAAAAAATACGCTCTTGCAAGGTTTATCTTATATGACGTTTGTTCATGTCTCGATCTCGTATTGAAGTAGCATGATCTATTCGACACATATTGCCACTCTGACAGCTTGAAAAATGTATGTACCGCCTTAAGGATGTACTGTAGAATCAGTTCATCGTCAAAAAAATACGCCACATCTCTTACATAATATTGCATATTTCAGCATTACAATGTTGAAAAATTGAATAAAAACAATTTTTAATGACATGTCAATTAGATAATATGCAGTGTACACACGCACTTGATTAAATAAAATCCACAGTCGTCTTTAACTATAATCCAAGTTAGTCGTCTCGAACTATAATCCAAGTTGATAAAACCAGCCCTTAGTCTTGAATTATTTTTTATAGATTATAATTAGATTTTATAACATATATTGACAAGTCCGTGTGCAAAGTTAAAGATGTTTGAATTTAAATGTTATTTTTATATTATCTATCATGGAACAAACAGTTTGAAACTGTTTGACGTTAAAAGATAAAATGGTAGTTAAATACAAAGCTTGTTCTAGTTCAATAGTGAAGGATATATACTGTAAAAAAATATTTCAGTTATTTTATTTTATCATTAATAGTTATCTAAAAGCTAGTCAATTATTTTTCTGTAAAACAAGTGTCAGAACAGAATTTATATTTACATAATGAAAAATGAAATCTTCATAGAGACTAACATTATAAATGTACATTGAATCATGCCAATATCAAAATATAAAAATATGCATGTCACGAAATACAAATTATATATTGCATTGGAATCTAACTGGGTTTTAAATGAAGAGTTTAAAAATTATTCATTTTTTATTTCACCTTCTAGGCCCTAATGCAGCAGTTGTTAGGGCAGTTTAGGCTGATGCAGCAAGCTAGACTCAGAGGGCAACAGACTCCGGTACAACCGCCCATTGGGCAGCATCACATAGTAAGTTTTACTAATTCATTTCTGGGTTTCCACTAAAGAAAATATTTTCTAAAATATAGTATAAACTCATTATTTTTATTATTTTCATGGAGTTAGTCACAGAGTATAAAATTGTACAGAGATGAATTAAACCCCTTCTTTAGGCGAGGGGATTGGATCACAGCGGAAGAAAGTCCCCCCCTCGCCTATGTTTAAGGCACATTGACAGTGCAATTAAAGTATTTATTTTTGCGTAATTAAATCCCATAGTAACCTTAATATATTTTTTACAACAGACGTTTTTAAAAATTTCGTTCCAAACTGAGTCTCTTTAAGTAAAAACATATTTTTGTAATAAAGCGCGACTTATTTACTAAAATATTATACATTTTAAAAGTATTTAGTTTGACCTTTACATAATTGTTTCAAAATTTACAAACTTGTAGTAATTTTTTTAAACAAGTCAAATATATTGAAACCTGCAATGAAACAAGACGTGTACTAATAAATTTACATTAGTTCATGTCTATATATTTTGGTGGTCTGTGGAGTTAGCCTGCATAAAAATTAAAATACGTGTTTAACAAATAATACAACATTATTTTCAGTGGTAGAATTTAGTTAAATTGGGTACTTATTGATTATTTTCAAATTAAACATAATTGAATGTAGTTTACATATGCAGAAAGCAGCCAGCCACAAAAAACTCAAACTGAGATAAAAGCACTTTTATCTAAAAATGGAATAATCAAATCCACACAAAACCTAGAATGCACTTTACTTCAAAAAATTATAAATAATATATAAATGCCAATTTCTAATAACTATGAAGTGGATTTAAGTGTACATTTTTAGAAATTTTGATGTTTTTCATCTGTCTGATCTTATTATGTCAAATATGCATTCTGCAAGAAAACAGCCAGAGTTACTTATCTATTATGAATACTTAGTAATTAAATTTATATTTGTATGGGATTTGTATTATCACCATGTGAATATGTATTTTTTAAACTATATAATAATACTAAATATATAACTAAATAACTGTTTTAAAGCTATTTTCTGGTGAATATGTTCTGAGGAATAGTTATTTTAAAAGTATTTTAAGTAGCGTGGGTGCTTTCTGTAGATTTTAAAATGTTGTTTTCATGATCAATAAATATTTCGGAAGGCGATTACTGTGAATTTTTGTATGGATGCTTGGATGGTTTTAGTAGAACATAGAATTGACCTTATTCCGTCCGATGACATTGATATCTCATTTTTACTGAAATTGTGGCCTGGAACTTTTCTGCAGAACTATGTTCAATTGATTTGAGGAAGTGATAATTTTTTGTGTTTGTAAAAAAAATTATGTATTGCTAGAGAAATAGACATATTACTAAACTACGGAACTAAACTAGCACTTAAAAATTGCTCACAAAATAAATTTGTTCTATTTTCATAAATGTAATCTGCTGAATTTGTTTTGACTTAACTAATATAAATATTATTATTCCATATTAGGATGTGAAACCGCAGATAGACGGATCCAATGGAACGGGATTAGCAGAATCATTAGCCGAAGACCTCCTGAAACATTTTTCCCAAGAAGCACCAGTTGTGAAACAAGAAATGCCGCAAGGTATAGTTTTCAAACATCATTTTATTTTATCTTGTTAGTTGCAAACACCTACACTTTTCCTTTAATAAATTCCTAGAACATAATGCACAATGATGGTGCATACGTTCTGATGAAGATCCAGTACCTTAGCCAGTCTTAATGATGTTAAACTAATTGCCAAAATGACAATTTTTTTTCTTAATATGGCAATTATATCACTAAAAATAAAAATGTACCGAAATGTCAAATTGGAAGTTTAAAGTTAAATATGGTTGATGCATATAAAAATTTGGGACAAATGCAGAATAGGGCGTTGGGATTTCTAATAATAATTAATACCTTTTTTCGGTATAATTAAGTATTCTGATTTTAATAATGTCGTAAAATAATGTCGCACAATTATATATATTTATATTATACGAGTAAATCCAATTTAAAAATCGTAATTATTTTCATAGTAAGTTTTGACAATTAAACCTTTTCCTTTGAATTCTGAAAGTTATATGATATATAAATAAATTTTTCCGGTAAATTTAAGTGTCCTGATTTCAATAATGTCATAAAATAATGTCGCACTCTTATATTTATTAATATTACACAAGTAATTATAATTAAAAAATCGTAATTATTTTCTTCATAAACTTAACAAATAAACGTTTTTATCATAGAATATAGACCTAACCTAACCTAACCAAAACTAATAACCTAACCTAACCAAACCTAATAACCAAACCTAATAACCTAACCTAACCAAAACTAATAACCTAACCTAACCAAACCAAAACTAATAACCTAACCTAACCAAACCTAATAACCTAACCTAACCAAAACTAATAACCTAACCTAACCAAACCTAATAACCTAACCAAACCTAATAACCTAACCTAACCTAATAACCTAACCTAATCAAACATAATAACCTAACCTAACCAAACATAATAACCTAACCTAACCAAACCTAATAACCTAACCTAACCAAACATAATAACCATATACATATAATAATCAACTAAAAAACAAAAAGAAAAAACATTATAAGACACTCGCCAATTCAAAATGAAATTAATCACTTTCATCTTCTTAATTAACTTTTGATAATCTTAAAGTCCGGCCCATTAATAAAATACAAAAAGTACCTACGTTCAATATTCATCATATTTATTTCGTCTATAAATATTTTGTCATGTAAACTTATACATTGTCTATGATTTTCATATTTTTCCTCAGATATTACCTATGAAATGTCAAAATATACGGTACATTTTTCGAAACTTTAAATTGTGATATCTTATTTAATATTTAAACGTAATACTTACTATTTAAACGTAAATTATCTTTCATTTTGATATTAGGACATTCAATAATATAGTGAAATACTCATTTTCGTTGTTTATGCAATGGGACCATTGTATTGGATTTAGCCCCTACTATGAAAATAATTACGATTTTTAAATTGAAAATACTCGTTTAATATAAATAAATAATATTGTGCGACATTATTTTATGACATTATTAAAATCAGAATACTCAATTATACCGAAAAAAGTTATTAATATTTCATAAAACTCCCAACGCCCTATTCTGCATTCCACCCAAAAATTTCATTTGATAGTGCAATTTTACTAAAATTTTAATTATTTGATTGTCATTCTATTATTTTAAAGTATTGGAGTATATAAAGTTACTAAAACAATTTGAAAAATAAAGCTTTCAAACAAGATATAAATAAAAACAAATTGTATCTCACCTGAAATTTAAAAATTGTGATGCCATTTTCTATACTTTTGTCGAGGATAAAATAATGTTAACACACGTCCCATTATGAAAAATCTTATGTAATTAGGTTTAACTATAGCTTATCAAATGACAGCACTTGCGATTTTGAAAATTATCACAGATAATTATTATTGTTGCAATTTATGGCTAATTAATTTGTATTATTATCATTGTTAAGTTTTGACTGATATTTTTATACTTATGTTTTATTACCTCAAATTTTTGAATTAATAAAACGTATAGTTAATAGCGATCAATGTGAAAGTAAATCTTTAGTTTTGTGTCTTCTGTCTATGTTTATATCAACAATTTAAAAAAGAAACTGTATATCTGACCTGCAAATCATGAAACGGTCTATGCCTTCTGGACTCGCCAAAGAAAGTATGGAATTCGGTTCAGATTGGGGTAAATCACAGAAATGAATCCACTTTTATAAAATGATATATTTTATATTGAAATGCTGTATATTTAAAATAATTTTTTTACTGTTTTCGATCATTATAAATTAATTTTTATTTTCAGACATAAGTAGTAATTTGGACACAAAACCCGAAATAAAATTAGAAAATACTTCCAAAGCGATGTCGGCTCCACCGTTACCAAAAGGAAAGGAGAGCGTAGTTAAACTAGAACCCCTCAAGCAAGATTACTCCAAAGTCCCGGAATTTGATTTAAATATGGAAGCTGCTCAAATTGTGCAGCTCTCTAAGTAAGTATTTTTTATAATTGTGCTAATTATTATTAACCGGTCGGGTGCCGGAGTGCAGATCTGCACTCCCTAGACAAGTTTGCGAATTCGGCCTATTTTACCTGCGTTTTTAAAACTTATCATTGGTTGTATCTCAAGTTTTTGAATGAATGAACGAGTTCTATTTGTCAAGTAACTTCATTTACCTTGCAAACCAGGCAAAAAATCATTCCAAATGTCGTCTTCGAACCGCACATTAATTGTGTTATTTATCTGTTAAAAAAAATGTTTTTTTTTTTAAAATAAAAAAGTGTTAAAATTAATTTTTGTGTTATGTTAATATGTTATAACAATGTTAATAAATTTTTTATATTCTTTGATATATTTAGAACAAAAATATTGAAATACAATATCTTTAGTGTTATTGCTTCTATGATTTTATTCGATAAACATGTGCGTACATTTCTGACAGTAAATTTCGTTTCTTATTTTCATAATTAATGAATAAGTAATTATTGTACAAGTAATTATTGATATATAAGTAATTATGAAGTATGTATATTGAGAAACCAGAAACTGCAACTTCTTAGCGATTAAAAAACAGCAAACGTGCGCAAATTTGCGCGGCAGACAGGGTACATTCTGCGTTACGTACGGCCGGCATCCGACCGGTTAAGATATTTTTAAATAAGCCGTACCTATCTAGAATTTCTGCAAAATATATTATGTGTCTTGTAATATTTTTTTTGCAATTGTAATCGAATTACATATTATACAGATTATAATACATAATGATATTCTGTCACATACATATTTAATTCTGCCCCTTTTCCCAAATTTATATTTGCTTATTATACAGCTTATTTCAATGTACTAAATAATGTTTGCTACCCACAATGTTTGTTATATTCGAGTCCGATCGTAATTCATTGATTCAATACTTTGTTCTTATTATTATCCAACAAAACATTGAGATAGTAACACCCCAGATTAGTGGAGTTTTGTGTAATATGTATTTTTGTCTAATAAAATTTGTATTAATTTTGAAATTTGATGAATTTTCATTTGTGAAAATCAAATAACGGTTATTCATTAATGATGAGTTCATCTTCAATTTCATTATTATTTAACTCTTTTATCCTAATACATAAATGTGTGTATGATGTATATTTAAACAAACATTTCAATGCTGATACATACTAGATTGAAGCAGTCTATTTTGTAAATATAAGAAAATAAGATTAACGATGCCTCAATCGAAATGCCTAGGATTTCAGAATTTCATTTACAAATGTTTAAAAATGGGAAGTCTCCATGTTCATGAATCAATATAACGCTGTATAAATATTAATTGTATATTTTTTAACAGGGAAACCCCTTTAGCAGCATGCAGTGCTTGGAACGTGTTGGGCGACTCACACGCACCACCCGGCCCACCTCCCTGCCCGCCCCAACAGCTGACAATCCAGCAGCTGTTGCCCCCCACACCCTCAGTGTGCCTGGAATCCAAGAAAGATGCTTTCTCCCCTCAGTTGCAGGATTTTTGCCTGAAGCACCCCATAGCCGTAGTGAGAGGAATCGCCGCTGCTCTGAAACTTGGTAGGAATGTTTTCTTCATTTCGGTTTGTGTTCATTTCAAATGCAAATTCATTTCTTTCATTCGTATATATTTTTTAAATTCAAATATATTTTTTATGGACTTGTTTGACGAAGTTACAGTGACTAATTTGTTTATTTAAAGATTTGGGTCTCTTCTCTACGAAGACCTTGGTGGAGGCGTGGCCAGAGCACACTGTGGAGGTGCGGACACAGGTGCATCAGTCGGCCGATGAGAACTGGGACCAGAACGGAGAGAAGAGAGTGTGGGGATGCATTTCACACCGTTCCCACACCACAGTGCACAAGTACGCCCAGTACCAAGCCAGCAGCTTTCAGGAGAGTCTCAAGGTAAATCATTAAGACAATTTCTTTTAGAATTTCAGTAAAATTTATACCGGTTCTTAAATACTCGCCATGAAGAATTAATTAATTTGAATAGTACATATTAATTTATTAAATATCATGATTTTATTTGATGAAACCATAATTGAGTAAAACCTCCTTAATTCAAAATTCAAGGGAAATATTAGTCGCCAATCATGGATGCAATCGGCTACAAATCAAAATACTATCACTAATTGGAATGTTTTCTTGTTTTAATATGTAAAGGAAATAATGATTACAGGAAGAAAGAGAGAAGGCAGCAGGTGGAGTGACGAGTAACATGAGTGATTCAGATTCTAAGGATTCCACCGGTGCTAATGGGAAAAAGAAAAAAAATGCTAAATATAATGGAAACAAAATGCTCAGGTACCTATTTTTTCAATACATTTGACATAATCTACATAATTTATGTATGATAGTTTAAGGCGGTACATTCACTGCGAATGCATATTTCGGCGTTTTTTACGAAAATGTGGGTTTTTATTATTCATTTATATCAGAATTTATTTGATAGATTGCAATTTTTTTAGGACGATAACTTAGAAAAAATCTTTGTTCTTATATAAAAGTAATAAACTGAACATTATTTACAATAAATAAGAAAAATATAGGCATTAATCCACAGGCCGCGGCAAAAAAACCTTTTTAATGTTCCTGGGCGGAGATTCGTTCGTTGAAAATTTGTATGTAAGCATAATATGTTTTTTTATTCATATAAAGTTTACTTAATTATCTAGAATCCGTACGTAGGATATTAAGAAATATTCAATATTAATAAAAATTATAATGTTTCAAAGATACTAGCAATTTTTACGATTTTGATGCTTTTCAAATATGGTTTATTCATATAAAAAGATGATTTTAAACGATATATTGTATCTATATTCGCACTTTGAGTCTTCATTCACTATTAAAAAGCTACATTTTTTATTAAAAATATGTTAATTATTATTTTAAAATAAAAATTCTAAAGTGTGAAATGTGTCATGAAATAGTGCAGTTTTGAATCAGATGCCGCGTGCCGTGTGGAAGAGGCGGACGTTCCTCTGTAGTCCATACACTTTTTCATAAAAAAATCACTTTAAAACGTGTTTTTATGCCAAATTTGACATTAGTTCAAAATAATACCATGTTATATATTCGAAAGCAATGTATTTGTCGCAGATAATAAGGTTTTTTTTAACAAATTTAATATTATTTTGCTTTTCTACTGATTAACTCACATTGAACGCTCGTCAGAATGTCTGTCATACGCGTGCTTTGGTGACCTTGCAGGCGGCGGTATATTTGCGAAGATGTAATTGTAATTTATGAAGTCAAGTAAGATATTAATTTACGACATAATTTTTAAAATATAGATAAATGGTTGTTAATTTTCTTTTTAATTCAATACATATTGTTGGAGTAGTTTTTTGTTTATTTTAGATAAAAAAATATTTGAATTGAATTTAATTCACAGGTGTTTTGACAATTCAGTCGGAAGTCAAAATAATATCTAAATCTGCTTATGCGACATAAGTTTTAAATTAAAAAACAGTGATATAAGAATAATTGTTGTTTACTATTTTTTTACAACACAAAAATTATTGGAGAAATATAAATACGCTTTTGTAAATTCTAGACTTAAAACATTTAAAATTCTAATAATGGTACGCGAGCATGACTTGCGTTCCCACATATTTTAAACGTCGGTACTCCGTATGGTTGTCTCGTTTCCTCGCAACCTTTCTGTCTTGCAATGACATGTAAATATACGCTCGTGCAAAGTTTATCTGATATGACGTTTGTTCATGTATATCGCCTCTTTTGACAGCTTGAAAATTGTATGAACCGCCTTAAGGATTATTTCTGTTTTTTTTGAGACAATTTCATAACATCCCATAAGCACTGCATCAACATTGCATGCTACAAACCACTAAATATACAGGGTATCTCGTAACTAGTAGCAAAAACTTCGGGGCAGTCTTCTTAAATATACTTTACATTTTGGGTGATACATATGGAGATAAGCAACATCATTTGCAATTTTTAAAAATATTTTTTAATATATGTAAAACATTGGAGTATCGCTACTGTAACATCTGGAATATTTTAAATTCATTCTCTTTGATACAAGTAAAATAAAATAACCAAAACCTTGCAAAAAAATATTTTTCAATTTCTGCAAAGACTTCTCGACTTCTGTGGCTGTGCATTTTGTGACTCACTGCATGAAATTGCGTGTAGTGTTTTTTGTTGTAAAGAAAAAATAATTTGTCGAAAAACACTGGCTCTAACTGCATTCATTTTTCTTTTTTTTTTTAGATTTGGGACCAATGTAGACTTGTCGGATGAGAGAAAGTGGAGGCCCCAGCTGCAGGAACTGATGAAGCTTCCCGCCTTTACACGGGTGGTTTCTGCCGCCAACATGCTGTCACACGTGGGCCACGTCATACTAGGGATGAACACTGTTCAACTTTACATGAAGGTATGTGGGCAGAAGATAGCACACACGTGTTTCACGCCAATATTTTTCAAATTTAATAAATTTAAATACACCTTCAAGGTACATAGAAAGCTGTAATGGTTTTTAGTAGTCTCATTTAGTTGTAGTTATTTTTAACAGATTATTATTGTTTAAGGTCCCAGGCTCTCGAACTCCAGGCCACCAAGAGAACAACAACTTTTGTTCCATCAACATTAACATCGGCCCCGGCGAGTGCGAATGGTGGGGTGTGCCCGACTCTTATTGGGGGGGTATCAATGCTCTCTGTGAGCAGAACAACCTTAGCTACCTCCACGGGTCGTGGTGGCCCTCCATGGAGGAGCTCCAGGCGGCCAACATTCCCGTGTATCGCTTCACTCAGAGGCCCGGTGACCTTGTTTGGGTCAATGCAGGTCAACATTTTTTCAATATTCTTTTGAATACAAAACATTTTTTTAATAATCTTTTGTATACCTAAATTGACATTTATGCCTCTTTAGATAAATTAACATTTTTGATTAATTTTTTTTCTCAGAATTGTATGGCAAGGTGCAGTTTTTTTTCCCGAAATGCCATCTAAATGATATATTAGACGACTTTTGAAGATAAAATAGTCGCAATTAAAATAGCCAAACTTTATGCTTATTTTTCTGTTTTTTGTTTATTTTTATATTTTTAATAATTGTTTCTTTTTATCAACACAGTTGATAATTGACAATACATACATAGATAATTAACATGAAATAGGGTTAATTTACAGGTTTTTATACAATATAATCATTGTTAATATGATTAAATATTCTTCCTTGTAGGCTGTGTCCATTGGGTACAAGCGATAGGATGGTGCAATAACATTGCGTGGAATGTGGGACCATTAACAGGACGTCAATATAACTTGGCTTTGGAGCGCTACGAGTGGAATAAATTAGAGGCTTTCAAATCCATCGTCCCTATGGTCCATCTGTCGTGGAATTTAGCAAGAAATATCAAAGTATCGGACAAACAAATGTTTAAACAAATCAAGTAAGTAATATTTTTCAATTCTCACTCAAATGAAGGATAAACACGAGCCAATTATTGCTTCAATAGAAGCAATGTATTATTTAATAACATAATATTATGTACTTGTAAGAGCTTTGTTTTTTGGAAGTGTAAAAATAAAATGAATAAATTAGGTTTTGTTGTAAAATAAATTGTGATATATCCCTCAGTTGCGAGCTCAAGAGTACAGTGCAGTGTGGTTCCTTAAGGTATTAATTGTTCTTTTTTTATTTCTAGGACCTGCATGCTACAGACTTTACGGCAATCAGCGTGCACATTGGAGTATGTGAAATCTCGCGGAGTCGAGATTCGCTTCCACGGCCGTGCCAAGAATGAGGCCTCCCACTACTGCGGCCAATGTGAGCAGGAAGTTTGGAACGTTTTGCTCATTCGGGAACAGGAGAAGCGTCACGTGGTTCACTGCCTCGGTTGTGCTAGGCGCCACACACCTTCGTTAGCCGGCTTCGTCTGCCTGGAGGAGTATCACATGGAGGACCTCATGAGGGTCTATGACAGCTTCACGCTTCACGCTGGAGCTACACTTGAGCATTCCTAACCTGATCTGGAGTATCTCTGATCTTCCTTCGGAGAAGATTTTTCCGTTTCTCATTTGAGTCAACCATTTCACTTCCTCAACCTAGACTGACATCTTCAAATTTTAATGTTAACTGCCTTTTATTCATCCAAACTGTCTCATACTTCTTTAAATTTCTAATAGTTTTGTAGTGTGAAAATTTGTGGAATTCTAACGTGGTTCGTTAGAATAGAAAAGAAATGTGAAGTGGAATAGTTTGTGGAAATAAGAGGACAAAATTTTCAATGTTGGTGTTATGCGTTGTATGTTTAAATTTGTGGCAGTTTTGGATTGTTTTCAAGTTTTGGTGAAACAGTGGTCTTTGAAAGCGGTGAATATTTCCAGTCAGCACTCAAAGAAAAAGGAATGGTGTGTGTATAAAGCAATAAAAACACTTTAAAATATTCTTTAATAAATATAAGAAAACTGCAAATAAACATAGCGATATATGTAAGCTTTTATCCATTAGCACAAGTACATTGTATAAATATTTTTAATTTATTTGTGTTTTAAATACTTTTGTTGAGTACGTTAGATAAATTTATAGTTAAAGATGCGTGTTGCGGAGAAGTAGGAGACTATGTCATAGTTTTATTGTAAAGCGAAGCCGCACGATTGGAATAGCTGTAGAAATTATTGACCCGATGTTTTAATTATTTATCTAATATTTATGATATTTTAATTTTTCAACTAAAATAAACTGTATTATAACGAGGCGCAGTAGATTCTGGATATTCTGAATTTCATAATACAAATTATACACTGGACAGTCAGAATTCCAAAAACACCAAAAAAACATGCAGTGTGAAAACAAGGTGCAGACATCAGGCACAAAATTCTTTTCCTAAAAAAATTGTAAGAAAAAAAATTATACTCAAAATAAAAAATCGATGGTCATATTACATACTAATACTACTTGGATACACTATATATTACTTAAATTGTAAATTTTTTCAGTGGGATTAAAACACAAAGTGTTTATAAATATCAGAAATTAAATCATATATTGTTTTGTTAAAAAATCTAATAAATTACAATATTTACAATTAAAGAATCCAGTTTTAAAAATTTTTAGTTTCACATTCTTACAATATAACCATTGATATGCAGTTTTGATAGTAACATACTTGGCCATATTCTGAAAATAGCAATATTGCTATTTCTGTATCTTGACAGTTATTGTATAACATTGTAATGTCATCAATTTTGACGTTTTAAGTTTGACAGGTTTGAAATGAACGAATTCAGTCAATCACAGGCTCTAAAATTTAAACAAACGTTAAGTTATATTCAAGAACACATTCTTATTGTGAAGTTGTAATTTTTTCAGAACGAAGTTCTGTGAAATTTAAAACAAATTAATTAATCAATTAAAAAGGCATACAGAAAAATCAAATCCATGAAAAAATATTTGCCGGGAGACCCGTGGTTCGAATCCCGGTAGCAGCCAAATATTTTTTCATGTATTTGATTTTTCTGTATGTCTTTCTAATTGATCAATTAATTTGGTTTTAAAGGTTAAATTATTCACAATTATGAATAACGAACTTTCTAATTGATTGAATTCATTAATTTCAAACCTGTAAAACCTAAAATTTCAATATTTGCGGCATTACAATATACATACAATTTATTTATTTTATTTATTTCACATAAAATTTTATAATGGTTAGATTTTTTAATATCGGCCTCGCTGGGCAACACCCGTGCAGAGGCAATTATTTAAAAAAAATATTATGCATGTTTTTTCGTGTATGTGGATTACATACACATATTTACGCATATAAAAAAAAATTATAAAGATTCACCACAAACACTAATTCTTTAAACAATAACTGTCAAGATACAGAAATAGCAATATTGCTTATTTTAGAATAGGGCCGACTATGTATTTACTAAAAATGTCATAGGGGTGCTTAATTTTTATTCACATGCATCATCACCACATTTAGTTGAGAGCATTGTTATTCAGATTATTGCATTTTAAAAAAAATAATTGTTCTAGTTTTGTTTGAATTAACAATAATTTTTCAATGTCATTTCTGTTATGAATTATACCACTTACAAAATAAAAAACTAGCACCCCTGTAATAATTAATTTTAATTATTTCGTAAAAATGAAAGCCAATCCTTCCGATCTACGGAAATAAATAGTGCCCACTGAGTTTATTTCCAGAAAATCGAGGGTCCCGCTGTTCACTGTGAATTTTAAATGCTTCTCCAGTCCGGGAAATATTTATTTAAAATAATATAAAATAATGGTTTGACACCTGGTCATTTTGCATGTTTTTGTCATGAACACATTGCCATTGATCTCATAAATTAAGATTATTCTTTTGAACTAAATATAATAACTAATTAAGTATTTTAAGGGCTTGTAAAAAGTTCGTACTTCATACCTATATATTTTGTTTTATTTATTTTAGTAAAATCTTAAGTATCTCTGATGTGAATATTTATTACAATTTTATCAATATATTATTTTTATTAGCAGTGTGGTAATTTAAAATATAGTTTCACTGCCTTATCCGACAATGGATATTTTTGGATACATCAATCTGCACACTCGTGCATTCGTTTATTTGGTTAGGTGTTCAATGTATTAGTGTGATTAATTAAAACTGACAAACTGTCAAAAAATGTGTTCAGTGAACAAATTGCCTCATTATATTAATATTATATTGTAAGCATCATGAAACACGTTGTGAGAGGTAATGTTATTGAAAAACTTTCACAGACTTGATTAGAATATTTCAGGTAGGTAATTAAATCTAATTCTTTTGAGACTGAAGAAGACGTAAATAAACTAAATGTTTTTAAGGCGATGTAAATGTTAATTATGTACCAGTTTTATCACTGCCATTATTTGTGTAACTTGCGGATCCCTCCAGAGTATAAGCTATCTTATATTTATACAAAATCATAACAAGTAAACCAGGACACTATAAGGATGCCATGTGTTCATGTGCAATCCTAGTTGTCTTCATTCTTTTGGGTTGAGCCACCTGACGCAACATAGTAATAAACATGTCTCACGTTAAGAGTCGATCGTAAATTATTTGTTAAAATTGAGCGATTACAAAGCTGCTAAAAGATTTTTTCTTCATTATTTATCTAGATTCTTTCTCTACATTTACAATACCAAAAATATGATAGAACCTCGTTAATTCGAAATCAAGAACTTCAAAAAAAAACATTTTGAATTAGGCAGAACATTGTTAATTTCAAATTCAAAATACAAAAAAAAAATTGCGACGAGATTGTAAAAATTGACAAAAATCGTGAAACTCATGAAAAAGACATTAACTTCTGTGAAAGTCCATTTTTTTTTTTTTTGCATATTTTAAGAAATAATTTCGAAAATGCAATATTTATTATGTTAATACAAAGAATGCGATATTTCTATTACTTAAGTACCATGTATTGACATATTTGTTCGAAACAAAATATTTTTCAATTTTGTCAAATTTCAAAAAAATTTTGAATTACGTTAACTAAAATGTATTGATTTATGGTGCAAGGGGCTAAAAATTATTTTAAATTATGAATTACCGGGATTCTCAAATTATCAGAGTAAATCTACTATAAAATTAACATTTTGGGGCTTGTGGGTTTGAAAAATTTCGAATTAACAGGGTTTTATTGTAATCGTGAGAATAATGTTTAGTGTAAAAGTTTTCTTCATTTTTTTATGTATCATTTCTGCTAATGACTCACATTCTGAACATGAATATATTTAGTAGACGAAGCGCGGATTGTTGCACAATTATTTTTATATTCACTTTATCGGGAACAATTTTTGACAAATTATTTATTTAAATTTCTTGTCCAATCTGAGACTTCGAGACAAACCTTGCTAATTTGATTGTGTATATTACTTTTTTATAATTTTTCTTCAATAGTTTGTAAAATACTCTGGTCTCAGAACTGTTGTTGTGACAGATATAGCCATTTTCAGTTTGAATTATTATATTTTTAAATATCTCTCAATACATAGTAATTTGTCTATTTAGGATCATTTCTAGTTTTGTTTTAAGGTTAGACTACTTCTTTTTGCCCATGAAATAGTTCACACAACATTTTTGATCATTTTGATAACTGATCATCATAATTTTTATCATGGTTGATAGTTTTGTACACTAATATTAGTATGATGAAATTTGTCGTTGGTTACGATTAGTCAAATATATTCAGATCTCAGTGCTTGTGAGTTTTGAAATAGTCCATGAGGCGACCTTAGGCCTTAATTTGAAATAAATAAGGCATATTTAGATATGTATTGAAAAAAAATCTTGTTTGTCTGGTTATTAGTGGAAATGATACATAATACTAATACTATCCTTGAAAAGTAGGTACTACTAAAAGATCACAGTGATAAAATTTTCACATCTTTTCCATGTAAATGAGGTAGATAATGTTTGGGTCTGAGAGAATGGATTTGTAAAGCTAGTTTACTATGCAGTGTAATTTAGACAGAAAATATTTTCATGTGTCTAAAGAGTGGGTTGCTATTTTAGACTGTGTACTTAACAAATATTGGTAAATATAATTGGATAAATTGGACAACAGGCACAAATTTTTGAAAATCTCATCGCAATATGTATTAAATTTATTGCTCATGTCGGAGTTAATTTGAATTTTCTGGTCAAAAAGGTAACATATAATGTGACCGGTGTAATTGATACTACATTGTTTTGCAGTAGAGAGTGATTAATTCAAATGATTTATTACACTACATATAGGTGAATGCAGGGTTTTTAAAATTTAAAGTACAAGATATTTTGCATTTGAAATTTTTGTTTGATTTAGCGGAACGGCGTATCGCTGTGTAGAATTCTCAGTATTCATTGAGATCGACAATTTCAACGGTCGTATATGATCATAGGATAGAATCAAGGTCTAGGAATAAATTAATCATTCAAATTATCTTTTTTTTCATTCAGATATCTCGAGTAATTTTGATCAATTGTATTTATCCTTAATTTAATTCATCCCTTTGTCAATAGCAGCCCACTTGTTGGAGTCTATCTAAGATTGATGTTATAAATGCTTGTTATGAGATAGTACAAATTAATGTTTAAATCAGATTAAGTAGTTTATGGTAAGAGGGGATAGACGGCCCAACATTTGATTCAATGTATTCTGTTAATCTTACAAGTTTCCATATTACCACACTTGTGCAATCACATATTACATTAATCATATTTATGGATACATTTACATTGACGCTGTAAATAAACTGTGTGTATATAGTCAGTACATCAGAAACATATTGGACAACTCTGTTTAAGTGAAGTGAATTAGAATGAAATTATTTTGAAATTTTCCCAACCTTCACTATTTTGGTAAAACAATTTTCACATATATTTTATCGATACAGAAAGTTGTGTAATGTCATGCTTATATTTTACCATTTTACTGAGATAAGCAATGAGATGTAAATATGTATAGGTACCTTGTTCACACTTGAGCCCTCAAAGTGTTTACCATTATGAAAATGTCTTTTTAAATAACGCATCACATAGAAAGAGCACTAGTAAAACAATTTAGATGTTGACAAATTATTTTCCCAATGCAGATGTGAAATAACTTATTTTTTCTACAATAAGAATTGATGCAATGATGTTGGTCTCAGACATCCAGGAATCGTTTTATTTGTACACGCACTAGAGTGTGAACTTTAATCGAATTTGATTATGTTTGATCTCAAATAAGTTGTGATCGCTGTTTTATTCACTTTGTATTGACATGGTATCGATAAAGTAGTAAATGAGCATAAACTTTGTTTTTAAAGGGATTGGCAAGTTTTAAATAGGTCCATTAATTTATTTGTATCACGAAGTGAAATTCAACATGAAGTGGTGGTGTTCATCAATCAATCATTTCGTTGTCCGAGTCAATGAATCACTGTTTATGTAGGATAAAGCTGTTCCATGTAAAAGTGTATAAATTTACAATGCATTTGACTACCTGATTTCTACTTGGTGTAATAAATAGAACTGCCTATATTCAACAGTGCCTCGTCAGGTATTAAGAAATGACAGGTTTTCGATCAATTCAAGTATTATAATGCCAAATGGAATCATCTAAATTTTATGTCTAGAAAGTGTACTGAAAATTAATATGCTGTGTATTATCTTTTAACATCATCCTTTTTTAAGACTTTTTTAACTGGTAGGTGTTTTATTATGTTTTGGAATTCATTCGCCACTATGTATAAAAAAATCTTTTTTGTATAGAGTGTAAAATTGAATGGTAAAAGCAGTAAAGAGAAACAGAAATGAAATAGAAAAAAATATTGTGGTCAAGAATTTTCTCTCTAAAGAGAGAAGGTTAATACGCTGTACAGTCAGTTTACCTACTACCAAACTAATTTTTATCATCACACGTCTCGCTAAGAGTTCATATATTTTTATTAGTACATTTGCCATATTTTAAATATACAATGAATTTTATTTTACTAGTTCTCCATCGTATTATGTGTATATTTGTTTAGTTTATTTGTAAATAAGGAATATATTGTATAATTTTTCTCTTAACATATACCAAATATCTTCAGATAAATTGAAAATGCCTTTAACGTGGTAAGGTGATGTACAGAGTATGGACATAGTTAAATATATCATGAAAAGAGCAACTTGAATTTAAGAAAAATATTAGATATGTTTACCTACGTATTACGGAATTTTCTCAAAGGGTCCCCCAATTGCTGATGTCTAACATTTATTCTCAAAAAGTAAGCAATTAGGCGATCAGAAGTTCACATAATCCTTTTGCAATATACTGATTTGCAGTTATAATTGAAAATATTAAAGGGTAGACGAATATAATATTTTTCTTAACTTTGGTGTAAGCCAAGAGTTCAATTAATGTAGTGAGAGCCTGAGTGTGAAACCTTTTATATTTATATAAATAAAATCACTGCCACTTGAATTTTTGTCTCTCATTAGTTACCCCATTACAAAATATAATACTTCATTTTCATAAAATTATGGACTGAGGCATAAAGTAATTCATGCTTAAGAAATTCAATCGAATTAGTAGAGTCGTTGCCATAGGCATGTCAATCAGAAATCGAAAAATCGATTATTTAGAGTAAAATAATTGACTTTTCAGATCGATTTGGAACACTACATTGATTTGATGAATCGATCCATAAACCTCTCGAATCGGACCGATTCGAGAACTAGCCATAAAGTTTCTAAACTGGATGCGTTATCTTAGTTTTTTTTTAAAAAAATTTCTGTTGGACGCAAAAACAACCGGTCATACTTGATTGTTTAAATGAACGCATAAAATAAATATTTATGAATGTATCCGAAGATGGCGTTACTTACTAATAAAAAAAAAGTCATTGTAAATCCTGGTGTCTGACCGAATCTGTGCTATGAATTTATTTTAAATTAATAATATTTTAAAGTCCCTTAAAATACTTGGATATGTAATTTCTTATTAAATTTTTATTTAATGTTAATAAAATTTTATAAACTTAAAATTTGATTAATTCAATGACTGACTTAATAGGCATGTTTCAAAATGAAGCGATTCATCGAAAATCGATCTTTTAAGGCTAGACATACGTTTCACAAACATGCGGATCTGTCAAATTACGTCTGTTCCGGACAAGAACACTTTTTTTTTGTGCGGCTCAGTTGTCTTCGCTGGTGAGGCAGAGATCGCCACCAGAATTCGCTGCGTAGCTCGTAGTCTGTGGATATGCCAGAAGTCAAACGCCGAGGTAGTGCTTTATCGTATGAAATCCGAAGAAAAAATCCGAAGCGAAGTCCAGGTCAGAAGGCAGAGGTCACAAATATCCAAGAAAGCAGAAGTCCAGAAAGATGAGCAGGGGTCAGAAATAAAAAGCAGCGAGAAGATTGTCCAAACGGCGATTTAAGTACCACGCGGGTTGCGTAACTATGGTACTCGCCTTATTTCAATGCGTATATTTATACCAAATTGAAAATTGTGCAAGATTGCGTCATAGCATGTTACATAAGCCAATAAGATTGCCGGATTCTGGGAAGGCGCAGCAGCGCTCCCGGCGGCCGAGCGGTGAACTACGCCATTCCCGGTTACGCAATTCCACCGCGAGGCAGATTCCATACAACAGATACATATTAATTTATTAAAAATGCATTGTAGCCCCCCAAGGGACTAAACTGTGTTATTTTATAATAACAGACCTAGCAGATGATAATAACACAATTGTTTGGACAGGCTGGGTCATACAAGGCCCAAAATATTAAAATTAAATTTGCCACAAACGGCTCAAATTTTCAAAAATTCATAAAAAATCAAAAACAGTATTTTTACAAGTTTTGCTATGACAAATATAAATAATTCCAAATATGTCGGGTAAATATTTACCGAGTTATAGGCATTTAAAAAAGCGCCAAAAACCAATTTTTTATTCCACTCTCAGGCGCGCCTATGTAAAAATATATTCTCCAGACAGACATTCAGTAAAGGAATGCAATGGCACTACATCAGTAGGATTCCGTCCACGGTAGCCGCTCTAATTGTCGATTAAAAATTCGACTTTTTAATATTCTCCACGGCGAGCTTGCTAATATTAAAAAGCGAGCGACGCAAGCGTGCGGCGAGCTTACCGTGACGTGGGCCTGAAAGCAGGCGTATCGTTTCCAAATCAAGAAAATACAAAATTTTCTCACGGTCTTCCAGTACTCATTTATTTCATGATGAACCAACTCCACAATGGCGCCCGGTTCAGGCCTTCAAGCCCCCGTGGAGGGTAACCCTACACGCATCTCAGACGGAGGCTCGGAATGTGAGTACTAGGCGTTAGATGTTATAGCCAGTCAGGTGAGCTTGTCAAATCTCTCATATTCAAAAACATTTGTAGCGGTACCTGTTCAACCCTGTGCCATGTACCTATCGCCCGACCCAGAGTTTTGTTTATATTAACATAATAAAAATCTCCGCGATATAAACAAAAGGGTCGAGCTAGTAGTCTAGGAGCTGACCGTCGTCAACCTTACGTCATCGAGTACCAGGATGGGACTTGTGTAGGGTGGTGCCCTGTAGGATGGGTATCAAAAAAAAACAGGGTTGCCTGGGATCATCCTGGAGCGTTTTGTGTAATCGATAAATAATGACACCTATTTTTGGGTAAAAATTACGTCATCGAGTACCAGAATGAAATTAATGCCATTCGATAGACCTAATAACCTGTTTCATAAAAATATATGGTTGCCTGCCCTCAGGCTGGAGCATTTCCCAGTCTGCCAAGTTTTATATCGGATGTAGTACGCCCTGTACTAAGTTCAAGAAATCGTTGTGTAAAACAATGAGGCTGTTTTATAATAGTTCTGGGTAACAATAATATTAATAATGAATTATATATACAAATAAATTGAATATAAATAATAATAATAATATAAATAGTAATATACATGGAATCTATTTGCCATCCGAGCAATTTTCAGAATCACGTAAGTGTATTTTTACTTTTATTTCAAATGTGCGTTTCGACAACATTGCGACCTTTTTGCTCGACCACGTGGATGAGAAAGAACTATTGTAATAAAGTAAAAGAGAGAGATAACCGTTTACCTGACTTGTTTACCACGCTCGTAGTTTAGTCGCTGGTTAACGTTTGCGTCGCCGCGTCTCTTTCACCAAGCACAATAAATCGTTGAATATTATTATATTAGATGATGGAATATGATGTTTAAGAAACTCTTCAATGGTTTACATTGCATTAAGGAGTTTAGTTCCAAGCAACTGTTATAATGAAAATTATGTATGGGGACACTGACAAGGAGAGAGTGATACTGAACCAATTTAAAGGACACTGACAAAGAGTCAGCTACCTGATATAAAGAAGTAGAATTTTTAAAATAATATTTATAAAGGACTTTCATACTCAACTTCACTAGGCGTAGTAGGCGGACTGGTGGTGAAGCGAAATAAAATTTAGGTTAAGAAATAAAATAAAAACATAAATTAATTTCCAATCGATGTCATTTTATTTACCAAAAATAAACATATATTTATGCTTCATCCTCCGATGAATTAGCGCTTATGTCATCACCATTATTGGAATCGTCATGAGACAAAATATCATCAACTGTTAGTGGTGTTGTATCGCCTTCAAACCACACAATTGTATATTTATTATTATTGTCCCTTTTCCAACCAAATTCTACTGGAGAAAAAATTGAGCACAACGGTTCGGTGACATATTGCCACATTGCATTTACAAAAATTGCTCTAAGAATCTTTTGTTTTAAGGAACGCCAGCATGGCGGCATAGTATGTGCTTCAAAATTAATAACTTTTTTTAAAAACTTCGATGAATTACTAGATCCCTCATATTTTTTACTGAATAATTGAAACCTCCCCTGGTCAACACCACCACAACCTTTGATGCCGTACAATTCGTTAGTGAATTTCTGGAGGGCATTCATTTTTTTCGCATCGTCTATATTTGCCGAACCGTTTAAATTAGCGAACATTTCTTGTAATTACATGACCTTTCGTAAAAGTTGCAAAGCCTTTACCTTTCCCTTTCCCTTTAAACTTGCCGTATAGTCACACCCGGTATAGGCGTGCAAAAATGGCAAAGCCTTGCATAACGACGATCCTATGTTGTTAAACATTCTTGTTAAATTTATCGCCGGTTTTTTAGAGCCCGAATCCATCCACACTTCCTTATTTGGCATCTTGTGTAAATTGCCAAGAATTATTATCATGACATCGGTGTCAGACGCCTTTATCAATGCTTTTGCACCTGTACTTTTATATAAATGATAAACTATTCTTGTATCACTTTCTTCGTGTTCGCATTGATACATTATCTCTTCAGACTTGAGGATGAGGGGATGACATCCCTGTCGATCTAGCCTGTAGGAGAAACACTTGTCGTGATTAGTGACAAACAATTTTTTGTCACCAATCACTGTTTTAAAAATGTCATCGGCCCAGTATTGGCAGAAAAAAGTTACGAGTGCCTCCTTGAATCTCGTGTTTTGCAAACTTTTGTTGAAATCCTTGTCTCTTTTCTGAGTTGGACCTATTATCTGGTATTCGACATCCACGGAATTTCTTTTACTCCGTTCCATATCTTTTGTGGATGGAGAAAGATATCGGTCAAATATCAGATGAATTTCTTGCGCGCTTGTGACCAATAATTTCCGAATTACCATCTCTGCTATTTCCCCAAAAGTTTGTGGTACTGAACCAATAGTCCTAAGGAAATAAAATCCGTCCACTATCAAAATATCTTCGTTAAGTGCGGTGATTTGAATATTTTGACTAGTAGTAATTGTTAATTCAGTTTTCAAAAACCTTGATAATTTTGACTTATCCGTGCTGAACATGTATCCATACGCAATAAAGACATACTGCAATCGACTTTCTTTTCTACGCTAATCTCCAGTAATCTTCCGAAGATATCTCGTTGCATTTTGATATGAGCTATTTTCGTGTTGTCGCGATCTTTTATCGTTTTCTTATAACAAGCTGATGTAAAATTTTCAATCATGTTTTTCTTTATTGGTTTTTCAAACCTGTCACCATCAATGTTACATTCTTTGATAAATGTAAGTTTTTGTTTTCTCCCACTCTCATTAACGTTGAGTAGAAAATTCGATATTTCTTGATTTGCTGCTCTGCCTGTGGATATGTTGAACAACTCATTTTTGTTTATGTTTGGATCGAATGGGTTCATTTCTTTTGAATATCTTTTATCAAGTTCTGTAAGGCAGTTGCTTGGAACAAAACTCCTAAATGCATTGTAAACCATTGAAGAGTTTCTTAAACATCATATTCCATCATCTAATATAATAATATTCAACGATTTATTGTGCTTGGTAACCAGCGACTAAACTACGAGCGTGATAAACAAGTCAGGTAAACGGTTATCTCTCTCTTTTACTTTATCACAATAGTGCTTTCTCATCCACGTGGTCGAGCAAAAAGGTTGCAATGTTGTCGAAACGCACATTTGAAATAAAAGTAAAAATACACTTACGTGATTCTGAAAATTGCTCGGATGGCAAATAGATTCCATGTATATTACTATTTATATTATTATTATTATTATTTATATTCAATTTTTTTGTATATATAATTCATTATTAATATTATTGTTACCCAGAACTATTATAAAACAGCCTCATTGTTTTACACAACGATTTCTTGAACTTAGTACAGGGCGTACTACATCCGATATAAAACTTGGCAGACTGGGAAATGCTCCAGCCTGAGGGCAGGCAACCATATATTTTTATGAAACAGGTTATTAGGTCTATCGAATGGCGTTAATTTCATACTGGTACTCGATGACGTAATTTTTCCTATTTTTCACCTCCCTAAAATCTGCCCGATTCTAGAAAGTGCCAGGGTAGAAGGTGGCAACCCTGTTTTTTCTTGTCGTACTCGATGCAGGGCATCGAATGTGCTGGGTCTCATTCTGGTACTCGATGACGTAATTTTTACCCAAAAATAGGTGTCATTATTTATCGATTACACAAAACGCTCCAGGATGATCCCAGGCAACCCTGTTTTTTTTTGATACCCATCCTACAGGGCACCACCCTACACAAGTCCCATCCTGGTACTCGATGACGTAGGGTTGACGACGGTCAGCTCCTAGACTATAGGGACTTGGCGACACCACACCAGTCGGGCCACTGCCGTAACACTAGGCAGTTTTCCGCGCGTCATCTATTTCTTTGTTCGTCATTACATAAAATATTACTTGTACACTTTAACTTGCTTCCTGGGCCTATCTTCGGGAGGAAATAAATAGTAACAACATATCGCTCTTTCATTCCATCGACCTACGAATATTCCCAACACATTTATTTGCCCGTCGGCGGATTCTACGGCGGAAAGAAAGAGACGAGGCCCTCTGCAGCAAGACTCGTCCCCCGTGTTGGCGGATATTGCGTGCCACACTCATGCCCATTTAGTGTTGGCGAACATCGCGGGTACCGCGTACCACACACATACTTTATTTGGGGCGTTACATCGCGGAAGAATCCCTTCGGCTCAAACTTCTAACCTCTGTCCACGCACCAGCAGGCGCCAAATAAAAAAATATTTATTTCCATTTTATTCATAAAATTCCAATACATTTTCTCATCAGAGATTCAACATAATGCACATGACAAAATTGCATACAAAAGGGCGCCGAAGCGCTGCTTCTCACAAGGCATCAACATATTTTCAAAACATTTTCATAACGTATACAAAATTTCACACATATTTGTATCGACACTTGTGGCTGGAAATAACATCGGTGGCCAAGCCAGACATCACATTCTCATATTCATTTGACAAAGGGCCCTCCTCAGGGCTAGTGTCTGGACGATGATGTTCTACAGCTGGTTGGAAGCAGCGTGCGCGGGCGGCCCCCCTCCAGTCGCGGCAACGGCCGCTGGGCACTGACTTGCGCGCGCTCCGATCGGCAACCCAATTTCCAGTGGTGGCATACACACCTCGTCTCCAATGCAATTTTCTGTATGTAGCGGCTGATTTGTTTGGCCACGCGCCGCTCAAATTTGTCAGATTATGTTTTTATTTTTTACATGGCTCTACCCTGTCCGTTCCAACGTCGATAGATCATCCGCTTTCAAGCCGTGCACGAGATCTGAGTCATCTGAGCGCAAATCGAATAAAAGTTACATGTTCGTTACATATTTATGATACATACGTTGATAAACAATAAGGTTTTGCTAGAAAGAAATTGTTATATATTCTTCGATCCCATTGGCGTCACTCGTCCCCGGGGACTACTACATCTGTCAAAATATTTACTTATTTTAACTTTTGACAAATGATCTTATGGGGCCGTTCAAGTATTACGTAAGCAGAATTTTAGTAATTTTTAACCCCCCCCTTCCCCCTTGTCAGCGAAAGTAAGCAAAGATCTTACTCCCCCCTCCCCTTGTCAGCAAAAGTAATGAGCATTGGTAATTTTTTTTACAAAATCTGTTCCAGTTTCTTTATTGTGATTCATGTGCAAGTACCTACCGTAGTTATTAAGTCTATGGCAATGAAATAAGCCATTTATAAACTATACAGGAATTTATTTATTTGATGTTCCAAACATATCCGAGTTTTGCACTTCGTACACTGAGTTTTGCCCTTCCGGTTCATACTCCTGGGACAGAATCCACAACGTCCCTGGGTTTGATGCTGAGGAATCAAGCTTTCATTTGGCTTAGATTTTTTAAGGATACGATAAATAATTTATTTTATATCCCTCCTCAAACTTACCTTTCGCAGGCGTTCTTCTAAATAATTACGATTTGGTGTCCCATTTTTTTTTTAAAAGTTCTTCTGAATTTTATTTCTGATTTATTTGTTGCCTTTGAACATTTGTAGAGAACCCAAGAGTTAATGCCGATACCATTCAAAAGTCACCATCGCGATTTTCTTTGGAGGGAGTATTTGCATCGAAAACGTCGACGCCATTTTTGGTTTTATTATAATAATTAATTATTTCCTGGAGCTCTACTTCATTATTTTTGTCAGTTGAGTTTTTTCTCGGTCTCGTAGCTCTAAAAATAAGACCGGTATTGCACTTCATTCTTTGCGTGTTGTACCTACCATCGTCAAGTCTTGTTCCACACAAAAGGCGAACGGCAACGATTTAGCGAAATTGTAGATAGAGAGGTTGCACGATCCGACGCCTCACCGCAGACACGCGAATTTTACACGAAATTTACAGAATAATTTAATTAATTTAAATTTTAAAAATTTAAAAAATTAAAAATATTTCACTTTTCAAAATTTACACTGGACAGAAAGGAGATTTAAAAAATAAAACACAGGTTCAGGCTATGAAACCGCGGTGCACTGAACCGGCAGGGTGACGACCGTTAGCGCTTGTTCAGACACAGCGGGGACCGTGCCGTTTCAGAATCGCATGAGATCCGTGCGGGTCTCATTTACCTTGGTTTGTATGTGATCGTTCAGACACAACCGTGCGGTTAGTCAACCGCTGCGGTGCCCGCAACCCAACCGCTAGAAAATAAACCCGCACGGCGCCCGCACGATCCTATTACTATGGGGCCTTACAAGAGCGTTCAGTCGCGTTGCGGGCACCGCACGGTTCCATGTCACGACAGGAGCACGCGTGGATTATATTCTCTTTTTTATGGTTATGGATCGCTTTGACACTGAACTTTTTATTGATGAAGTGGAGAAAAGACCTGTAATATGGGATCTTCAGTGTTAGGATTACTCAAATATGCCAAGAACCAAGCTTGGCAGGAGTTGGTGGAGATATTTGGAAATGGTGGAAAAAAAGAGTATTTTAGAAAAGTAGGTATTTATTCACCAAAAATGAACTGACAGAATGATATTTATGCTTCTTGCCGTGGAACACGGCCGTCGTTGTTTTGGAAAAGACATTTTTTAGAAAAACAAGATAATAATTCCGAAAGTCGTCGCAGTAAACTTGCTATTGTCCTCGACAGACAATAGAGATGTTTTAGAAAGCGCTGACATACCGACACTCTCCGCGAAATGTATGATCGTATAAATTATATGAAAGTATTATGATTATTATATGGGCCGCCGCCGGGCGCGGGGATTCCGCAACGCACGACCAGGCGGTCATTATCAATAAAGATAACAGGGGTCAATCAATTAAGAAGGTAGAATCTGAACTAGAAATTGAGGCAAAGTGGTAATTAATAATATTAATGTATTTCACCCGATTTCTTCCCGGTGTAATATGTACCTAATTAATGATAGCAACCGATACGTTTAATTTAAGTAATGATAATTTAAATAGCCCATGCCATCTCTGCAGGTGGATGTTACTCGTTTTATATGTAATTTTCTCATTTATTCTGTATTCTATTGTTAAGTACCGAAATGAACGGGACATTGCAATTCGAAATAATAACGAAATCATCCCAAATTAATCTAACTTGTAGCAAATAATAAAAAATGTATTGATCGTAATAAAAGGAAAAAAACTTTATTGTATTATTGCCGACGATGGTATGTCTAATGTAGGTGAAATTAAATTGATTGTGTGTATAGTTTCTTTACTGTGCTTTTTAAACTGTTAATGTAATATAAGGGGGTTGTCCCGCTAGTTGTTAGTTTGAGCGGCTGCTGGAAATAATGTTAATTCATTAGTTTATATTATTTATTAAGGAGAGCGTTAATCTATCAGAGATTATGCAAGCTCTCGATTATGATTTTCCTAATGTTTGATATTGATAACCCAATGTGATAGAATATTACCTCGTGAAAAGATGTAACACAGTTGACGAGATATAAGATTTCAACTTTTTAGTCTTTTGAAACCTGTCTGCAGAATGGATTTTAAAA